>VXBA01003877.1:61074-118198 GCA_013399895.1 Serilophus lunatus
GGAGGTGATTCTTTCCCTCTACTCCACTCCACCTGGAGTACTGTGACCAGCTCTGAGGTCATCATCACAAAAGTACATGGACCTGTTGGGCCGAGTCGATGGGAGTGCCACAAAGATAATTACAGCTATGGAACACCTCTTCTATGAAGAAAGACCAAGAGACTTGGGATTGTTCAGTCTGGAGAAGAGATTTGGGATGACCTAATAGTAGCCGTCTAGTACCTGAAAAGGGCTTGCAAGAAACTTGGAGAGGGACTTTTGACAAGGGTATGTAGTGACAGAACAAGGCAGAATCTCTTCAAACTGGAAGAGAGTGGGTTTATATTAGATGTTAGGAAGAAATGCTTTACTGTAATGGTGGTAAGGCACAGGAACAGGTTTCCAAGGGAAGCTGTGGTTGTAGTATCCCTGGAAACGCTCAAGGCCATGGTGGGTGTGGCTCTGAGCAACCTGATCCTGTGACATGTCTCTGTCCATGGCAGGGGCTTTGGAACTAGATGATCTTTAAGATCCATTCCAACCCAAACTATTCTGTGATCCTCTGATTGTATGATATCATTCTACAGTAAAAAAGATTTTGGGAACATTTTTTGTATGGAATAATGACAACCTGTGGGAATTATATTGTTTAAGTGTAGCTATAGGAACAGATGAGTTGCTTTATCTCCAGCTCGGTTTCTTACAAGTTGAATAGGTACTTCAAACAAGGAGCAAAGACATCTCAGACCACAGAAGTGTACTAAAATTAATTGAACTTAGTAAACTCATTTGTAAAAGGTAAATATTTTTGCTAGTAAATACTTATGGGTAAGTGCCATGATAGATAGTAGCAATGTTTTGTTCATTGGGGGTTTTTTTTAAACTATGGTCATAGCAAACATGGTAATCTCCCCTCTATCTTGCTTTCTAATCAGTGCCCAAACCAAAATGATATATAGACCTTCCTGCCTGCCTTGCCTTGCCTTGCCTTTTCCTTCTCTCTTCTTTTTTGTTTTCTTGTTTTGTTTTTGTTTTACAGAACAGTTCAAATACCCTATGATTAATTTTTAGTCATTTGAAGATATACCACAGTTCAATTAAAAAAAAGGCTCCTACAATCAAAAATATTTGATAACATAGCAAAAAATTCTAATTAATTTAATAATCTCTATGACTAAAAATTACATTTGAGGGGCTTTTTTGTTTCTTTGTTTATTAAATAGTCTCCATTTATTGGAGTATTTTTTGGGAATAAAGGTGGAGATCGGGAGTTAATGTATTTGTGCACATTTGTGCACTGACAAAGGAAAATAAAAGAGGTTATCTAATACTCTGAGAACATAAAATTTCAACCTAATCAAAGGAATTCTGGAAGATGTACTCAAATGTGTAATTTGAAAGTCATATAAATTAAAGAATCAGCAAAGCTCACTGAATGAAGTAAATAGAAAATTAAATAATATGCATCTTCTGAAGTTATTCTAGGCTTTTCTAGGTAATACTCAAACATCAAACCATCCCATTTTATATGTATCTGTGTATTTATATCTATCTGCAGTTGAACATTTGTGAGTATAGGAAGTTCATAATAGATTTTAGTGGGAGTGAGAGTTTTCTACCTGTAAATATGATTCCTTAGTATAGTCTACAACATTGCTGTGAGCAATACTTAGGGGAAAAAAAGTGCTTACTTATGTCTGTTTTTCAAAGATTCCATCTAAGTCAGTGAGTTATTACCTGCTAACACACATGCATGTCTGAGACCAAATACATTTTGATCAAATTCATACAGCTATAGTGGAATTAATTTCCCTTAAATTTAATGAACTCAGGCTAGTCACCTGAACTTTTTCTATATTCATCAGAGAAAGATAGACACCTTCAAATGATAATAAAATTAGCCTGCTTGAAATAGTTATTCAATAACAAGTTTTTTTCTGGAAGCAAAACTAGTTTAAGGAGCTTCTATTCCTTCTGTTTTTTTTATCATTGCATGAATGTTTGTCATGATTAGTGATCAGTATCAGATTAGCATCAGATTACTGATATAAACTAGATGAAAGATTTAAATACCGTACTTCCCATTTCTTATTTTTAACATGATCATTTCAGTCATATAGTTCCTTGAATCTTGTAAGTGCTTTATACATTGAAATGAACAACCTCAAGTTCTGCAGTGTACACTTCATACTGGATGACTCCCTACAGAGGGAATGTAACAAAAAACCCAACATCAACAACAAAGAAAAACTAACCACATAAATATGCCTTTTTTAATTTTCATGTTTAGTTTGAGCAAGATGGTTTGTTCTCCAAGAGACTGAACTGTTTGAAGAAAGAATTTTTTCTACTTTTATTCAAACATATAATTCAGTTATTTTAGGAGTGCTAGATCAATTCATTAACAACATAGTAATGGAATAGCTATGCAAGTAATGAAATAGCAAACACAGCAAGTATGTTGCTTTTGATTTGCTCTAGTCATTTTACTTCTCTAGATTGCCATTTCATGGTATTATGGTATTCATGGTATCACTGTTTTGTGCATAAGGAAGCCTGATTCAGAAACCCTTGCACTTTATGGATTTTAGAGAGTCTTCCCAAAATTTGAATTGTCAGAATAAATGTGCCTCATAAATTCCAATTAAACATTTCGTTTCTGAACAAAAATTTATTAAAGGACACAGAAAGACTAAATTGTATATTAAGAATTGTGTTCAAAATAAAGGGGACAGCGTAACAAAAATGGTTATATGAAGAATGTTACTTTCCAGAGCAACACAGACATCTTCAATTCAAATTGAACGACTGGTGTGATTTCATAGCTTCCCCCTTATGACTTACCCTGAAGCATTCTCTCAAGTATCAGCCACCCAAGAGTAGCAATGACTCTTCACATTCAGGTGGGATTCATATCAACCTTCTTGAGTGGTTTGGAGATGGTTATGTAAATCTAATGCCCAGCTGTGGCAAACAGAAATAATTAGGCATTTCTGAAATTTGATTTGTTTACATATCTTTGAGAACTATCTTTGTCCCTTCATCTCTGAAGATTCCCACTACCTGGGAACTCTTGCTGCTCATTGTTGGTGAATGCTTAGTCAGTTAATGTTTGATGGCATCAACTGTACCCACAGCTGTCACATGAATAGGCCTTATCTATCCAGCATTTCCCTTAACTGTTCTCCTTGTACCTATGTCCTTATAAGAACAGAATACAGGTATTAGGTGGTATGGTGCCATGTCACATGACCAGGTATGTTATAGGCACCATGAACCAGTGCTGAAGAAGGACAGATTTAACAGAGCATGGGAAGGACACAATTTTTATCACTTTAATCATCTCAAAAAGTGCAGCATTTGTCCCTGTGTCTTGTGGCATAGGGATGTACATGTGTGCACAGAAATATATGTACATAGTGATTTGGGGTCAGAAGGGGGTTAGAAAGGGAAGTCAGGGCCCTGCTGGGACACAGGGCTGGGATAGAGCAAGTTCTGTAAACATTAGACACGAACATCAGGTAAGGGGGACAGAGATGGTGAAAACCAGACATCACAACAGCCTGGAACAACATCTCAAGGTCTCCTAGAAGAGGAGGGTGTGCCTGTCTGCGACGGGACGATGGCAACGACAGCCCAGCCCTCAAAGGGACGGGGTGGTGAAGAGGGTGGGCTCGGAGCAGTGGGGCCAATTGGAGCTGTGTGACGGCTGTCACTCAGAAGGGGTATATAAGCCCGGGTTAGTCGTGTGATCGGGGAGCAGGCGATTTGGAATGCATCTGTAACCCTGCTCCCTGCGCAGAATGCACGCACCTTTCTCATAACGAGGCCTATGTTGGAGTTCGGTTTCCGCAAGTCAATAGCACATCTGTCCTTTTAAAGGAAATAGGGCAAGGGTGAGTCTCCCAAGGTAGTGACTTTGAACTTCATTACGTTTTTACCTGATGTTAAAGGCTGAAGAGCCATTAGGAAAAGCAGTAACTCTGAGGCAAGATTTTGGGATTGTTGAAAAGAAATATTGTATCCCATTGTGAAATTACTGATACAGGATTTTGTGCTGAGTTAGTGTTTTATTTCTTCAAACAAAACTTATTTGTAAAGTTTTAATATTTTCCACTTCTTATCATTGAGAGGCTATCATGTAAAGATACTTTTTCCTTTTGAAATTAAGAGACATAGCAGGATAATGCTGTTAGAGGAGCAAAGAGGAAGAAGAGCTACTGTAAAATAAAATACACGTATTAGACATATTTTGGATGATATATAGCACCAGGTGCATTATGTCAGTAAGTTGTCTTTTTTTGCTTTCTCTCCCCCTGCCCCCCACCCCCACTTTTATTCTTTCTTTGGGGTTTTTTGTTGTTTTTGTTTTGTTTTTGGTTATGAGATTCAGTTTCTGAGACAGCTTTGATAAGATTTGGAAAATCTGGAGGGCTGTTGACTTATCAGTAGAACACAGCTTATCATGTAAATGTGATTCATGCAAATTTCCAAAGATAACAGGCAGACACATTTATAATCTCAGTGAAAAAGACTGTCAATAGATGAGATGAGAAATCTGTGAAACTTGGTTCTATTTATTGACTTGAAAGAGATGTGGAAGTATAGAAATAAAATGGGCTTCTGTTTAAATTAAATAAACAGGTACTCAGGGAATTTTTTTATTTTTTCCACAAGGCTGGTAATCATTATGAGAGTAGATGAGAAGTAAAGTGGTCTTAAAAAATGAATAGTTCTTCTCTCCTGCATTACTACATTATTATTATTATTACTACTATTATTACTCCCTTGCCTCTGTGAGTTCCGTCTGCCAACTGTAGAAAAACTGAGAAAAATGCTGCCAAGATTCCTTTAACAATTCTTCAGTCCAAATTTTTTGCATTCATGCATGGAAACTGACCTCACACACAGGCCATGTAAAAAAAACGCAGGCATGTTTATTTCTGTCAACAGGGAGCAGGTTACCACACAAACTGAACCACCTGCTCCTCTAACATGTGACTTCCCTGGGTTTATATCCCCCTTCTGAGTGACAGGCATCACACAGCCCTGATTGACCTCCCTGCTTCAAGCCCGCCCTCTTCTCTGCCTCGTTCCAGCGAGGGCTGGGCTATCGCTAACATCATCCCCCTGTAGAGAGGTGTGCTCCTTCCAAGGAGACCTTGGGATGTTGTTCCAGCAAGTTGTGATGACTGGTTTTCACCACCTCTGCCCCCCTTATCTGATGTTCGTGTCTAGTGTTTACAGAACTTGCCTTATGCTAATCCTGTGTCCCCCTCCCGACCTCAACTAAGCATGACATCTCTTGTTTTGAATGCCCCTCATGAGTACCTCTTCAAGCCAAAATGAAATGTAGATTCAGAATATTGCTCAAAATTAAAAATCTTCTTTTGAGTTTTTGTCATCATGGCTTAAAAATTAATGTTATATATCTGATGAATACTAAATTTTAAGATATTGCCTAACTATTTAAAAAGAGGTACTGCCAAGGGGCTGATAGAATTGACTAAACTTTTGATATTTTCCTTAGTTTCCTAAATTGATCCATTTTAGTATTGACCTGAGTTAGCTCTGCATGATGCTGATAGACATAGACAATTCCTCTGAACATACAGTAAATTTTAGGCCAGGTATTCAGCCTACCATCCATTTTCTTGAGAGACTAATTCAAAATACTTCTGTCTTTCATTTGAAAAGGCAGAAACACATTTGTTTCCTTAACAACAACTGTTAAGAGTGCAAACATAGAATGTGCAAAATTAGAAAAGCCATCTATACTTGTATATATATTATTTAACATTTCTCCTGTGATGTCCTTATTCCAGTGGTGAATGTTAGGCAAAATTCTAAAATTCTGCTCCTTAACCATCTGACTTCTCTTCAAAAGGCAGTAAAACGTGTTGTCACAGGTTTAATCTTACTATCTATTAAGTACTAAATCTATCCTGGCCAAAGACTATCAGATTCAGTGGAGGACCACACTAAGATTTTAAACCAAAGTGCTCTGTGTTGCCCTTATGTAGTTTGCCGATTTTGCCTTACAGATACTCATCTCACTGTTTCTCTCTGCATTTCCTAAGAAACTAATTGCCAATTGAAGCAGTATAAGTATACAGTAAGCAATGCATCAATGTAGTCATGGCACATAAATCTCTGCAAGTCATTGCACAGCTGTCACTACTGTTACTTTTTGCTTACAGGAAGAATGTTTTTTGGCAACTTATTTAACAAAACTTTTGTATGCTTTACTGTGGGAGAAGAAACATTTAGTGATGCAAGTGTAGGAAATCTGGAGAATTATGTGTCAGATTCTTATATTTAGAAAAGTAACTTTGGTGTATGCAGAATAAAGGAGGGGAGTTTTGTTCAATACTATGTCAAGACTGGATTCCTCTAGTCTTTTTAAATTCTGTTGTATTTGCCTTTTTAAAAATTGTTTTGATGAGGTTTTCCATGAAATATTTCAGATTTCTGTCATCTACTAATTTCTTACTGTGAATTGAACATTTCCTGAACCAAACTAGAACTCAACTGCTCTCAGCCCAACTTTCCACTCAAAAAAAAATAAATGGATTCTTTGGGTATAACTTAGAAAAAGCAACAAACAACCCCATGTATGAAGAAAGATAATGCAGGCACGCACAAAATGCCAGTCAGTGGAAGGACTTAAGAAAATTTATTTTCAAAGGCAAGAACACTGAACATAACAGCATGGACACTGGGTATGAAAGAATGCTAAACTTTTTCCTTTCCGAGCCTTCTTAATGCCTTGGTTGGCCCTCCATTGCAAGAGCTGCAAGGTTGTCTGTGAACAAGTTATCTTTTCAGGGAGTTAACTGCTCTGCAAGGCCAGAGAAGGAGAGACATCCAAGCTGTGTGTGGAGAAAACAAAAAATTAAACTCCCTCTTCCAGGCAGGAAAGACCTCTAAGCAAAGTGAGCCCTAAGTCCTTATAATAATCTTGCACTAAGACAACAAAAGAATGGAACTACACTTCTTGATCTCTCTTCTGTGTTGAAAATTATGCCTTTATTTGTGTGTGTGTGTGTGTGTGACAGAGAGTATTTCACTAGTGTGGAAAAACAATAAATTCCTCCTATAGAAAATGTTAGCTCAATAAAGTGGTATACAATGCCATATTGATGACATTTGTTTTTTCATTGCTACTGAATAGTATACAAGCTCATAAATTCAAGGTTAAGAGTGATACAGAATTGACCTTTAAAAAAAAAAAAAAGCATTTGTGCTAGTAATAAACAAATTAATAGCTTAAATAATACTAGAATCATTCTTTTGGAACTGAATAATTTACCCTCTCCTTCTTATGGACAACACTAGACATGGATATTTGGGAAATGAAAAGCAAAAAACCTTTTTAGCTTTTGGAAATGTATGGAAAATGTAATGATCTCTGAAAATTTCCTCTAATAACTAATTTGTGGCTCAATGGATTTCAAGAGATTATTGGTTTCTGAAATGGATTCTATCAACTAAAGAGATAATGGAAATCATTAGGCTAAATAAAGTAAAACAGAAGATATGTTATGTGGAGCACTATTACATGAGCTTCTATTTCCCATGCAATTTAGAAGCATTTTTTCTTAAACTGAGCTACTGTGCCAATTTATATTATGGGAAAAATTCTGATAACACAGCACTCAATGACAAAACTTTAATTAACCTGAACCGAATGGGGATTTGACTCTGATTTTTATCAGAAGAAGTGCTGTGATCAGTGAGAATTTCGCGTGCTCGATATTGCTCACAATATGTCTCTTATTCAAGTTCCGGGTTTTTCACATTCAAGCAGAATAAAAGGATTTTAATCTTCATTATCAGCTCATGGACAATATATTACAGGATGGGTGCTGAAGTTAAAATTCCACCGGTAATTTATTCTGGTGACATTTATAGGTCTTACTTATGATCAGACTTATTAAACCAGATGATGTACAAACTACAGAAAGACAGGTCCAAGCTTTGAAAAGTTTAATAATTCCAAGTGCAGTAGCCTCCTGGAGACAATGCAAAATGCTGGAAGTACCTGTGACACAATATTCTAAATGCTTCTGCATCTTTCTTTGCCTTTGTTTTTTACAATACTTTGTGTATTATTTTTCTTCTTAGTACCATGTTTTCAAGCTTAGAATTGCTTTTACAAATGAATCTCTAGTATAAGTGTCATTGAGGTATATTCCTGTAAATATGTTAAATATATAATTAGTTGCAGATTGTTGTGTTGCTATTTTTTTAAGTGTGCTTTCATTTATTATTATGCTTGTTTGATATACAAAAAACTAATAGCTAACTAGACATTTTATTATCTGCTTACAAGGTTATTATTGAAGTTAGGTTAGGAAAACTATTTTAAGTATAACATTTCAGAGTCATCTAAGGTTATGAATGTTTTCAATTCTTAGAGTTTACTAACATTTTTAAACCTTGTGGTTTTTTTTCTTTTTCAGGGGATTGGAGATTTTATTTTTTTATGAAGTAGCATAGACAACTGCAGGAAATGCAAACCAAAATAGCCAGAGAAACTTATAAGCAGGATCATTTGCAGTTATGTGTGTAGAATGAAAAGAAACAATGCTGAATTTCTACTAGAGGTGGGGAGAAACCTGCTAATGTCTAAGTAACAGTGCTGATAATGTGCAGTGTCCCTGAGTGGGGGTTATTTTTCCTTTTTTTTTTTTTTTTTTATTTTTACCTTTCTTTTGTTAAAGCCCCAAGAATAGTCATACCATACTCTCAAACTGAGGCAATTTGGTGGGTCAGAGACCTCAGACAGAAGTCTCCTCCCTCAGATACAACACCCATCCCCCTCTCCAATACACAGAGAAAGAGAGACCAAATACACCTGGATGTAAGTAAAAAAAATAACTCTTTTAATAAAAAATAATAAAAAAGGAATACAAAACAACAGCAAAACAGAATATCAACCAAAACCATTCTCTCCCTCCTTGGCTAAATCAAGAAGAACCTGGAAGTTTTTATTTGGAGACAAAGGAGTCCCATATGCTGAGAAACAGCTGCACGGCTCCTGATGGAAGTTCATATGAGCATGCTGGAACTTGAGGGGTGCGGCTCTGAAGTGGTGGCGGCAATGTGGTGAACTTCCATGGGACCATCCCCAGCAACGAGAGGGCAAAATCAGAACTGCTGGCACCTCTAGGTCCCACTCGTTTCAGGGATTTCCCTTCTCCATTGCCCACGCTCCCATGACAGCAGATTTGAGCGGGGTGGGAGAGAGAGGCCATACTTCCCCAAAACTGCATGATGGCACGAAAAATTGAAACACAAATTTTTTTCCCCTTTATCTAAACTATAACTCAGGGCTGCATTTCTTTAGTGATCAGTAGACGACTATGTATAGTTCATAGAACTATAGCATACCTCAAATTGGAAGGGACCCATAAGAATCATCAAGTTCCATTCCCTGCTCTTCACAGAACTACCTAAAGCTAGCCCATAAAATTAAGCCCATATAACTAAGCCCATATAACTAAGATTATCTTCCAGACACTTGAACTCTGACAGGCTTAGTGTCAGGACCACTTCATGAGGACCCTGTTCCAATGAGCAACCACCCTTTCAGTGAAGAATCTTTTCCTGATGTCAGAAACTCCCCTGACACAGCTTAAGTGCATTTCCTCATGTCCTATTGCTCATCAGCAGAGAGAAGACCTCTCCCTCCATGTCCCACCTTAAGGAAATGAAGACTGAAATGAAGTCTCCCCTCAGCCTTCTCTTCTCCAAGCTGAACGGATGAAGTGACCTCAGCTTCTCCTGGTCAGTCTTGCCCTTGACGCGTTTCACCATCTTGTCACCCTCCTCTGGACACACTCTAACAGTTTGATGTCCTTCTTATGCGGAGGTGTCCAAAACTGCACACAGTACTCAAGATGATTATACCCTCATGGATACTTGTGCTCATGCAGTCAAAATCTCTGATAAAATAGAAAAAATAAGCAATATCCAATATGTCCTTAACTAAACTGATCTTTGGAAGAAATTTTTCAAGACAGCTATGATGGGCTTTTGTCTTAGAGAGAGTTAAATGGAATGGAACCATCCAGTGGCTAACTGGAATTTGAATAGAACCCAGATGTAATCTAAAAATAGATCTTCCGGGACTCAGGATTTTGCCTTAGCCATTTTATACTTGACATTACAGAGTTATTACTTTTGTGCATACACATACACGCTCAAAATCATTCAAGACTTGAATTCAAACTAGGAGTTTTAGTCCTCTGGAAGCAATGGCACTATGGTACAGTGATATAATTTCTTATTACTCCCGCCTACATCTAAGAGGTGCAGTTCTAAAGAAAAATCAACATCATGCTTATTTTATGTAAAGAAATTGCTATAAAACTTATTCATTTACCAAATGTACTTTTTTCCTAACCCACATGTCTTCCTCACTCTTATAAATACATTAAATTTTCAGTTTTGCTTCAAAGTTCCTTTGGCAATTTTTGGAATTCCTGAATTACAATGGAACCTGCATAAGCAAAATGTATTTCTTCCTAAGTGCTACTTACCATGGATGGCTTCTTTGGATTTCCAAAATCAAAAAGTAGCACTCTGCTTATTTAAAAAAAGATAAGCACAGTGTTGGCATAGCAAGGAACAATATGTATGCGGTAAGTTTGTTCAGAAAAAAATCAAGGTAATGGCTTGATATAATTAGTAAAGCTGATGTAATTTTCCAGCCAAATGGGTTTTTCCATGTGCCTTACTCAAGTAAATGATTATAGGCTGATCTTTATGTACCATTGAGCATGACATTAGAAACAAAAGATTTTGTTAGCATTGGAAAATCACCTGTCATGTGGGCAAACTTAATATATTATAAAATTATGATTTGAACACAAATTAAAATTCTTGAAAATGAAAAAGGGCCTCTTGGAACAGAAAGCCTATGTGCCTCAAATTCCAGTAACTGTTACAATACTGTATAAACCTGTTTTAGGAGATTTAAGGCTCACCTTGGACAAAGAGAGAACAATCTTTTTTCACTGCTTCAAGATAAAAATTTGGAAAAATGCAGATAAGCAGATGATCAACTGATATTCACGTTTTTAAAAAAGGTAAAACAAATTGCATGCCACAGGAGAAAGTTAATGTCAGTTAACTAACACTAAATGATGTTTTGTCTCTGAAATTAAAAAAAATAAAAAACCACATCTTGACAAAAAATAAAAATCAAGTGAGATAAATATTTATGGATACTTCTATCCTGACTAGTTACAGCTTACATTTCAAAGCAAAACATGGGATTTGGTTTTGAATTTTTAGCTTTTGTATTATGGTTATTTTATGAGGCCTAAACCAGCCACTTGAAAAAAAGGAACCAATAAGAGAAAATTTTTGACCAACAAAACCATTTACTTTTTATGTTCTATCTACAACTTAACAGGATCTGTTAGCAAGCAAAATTCATGTAGTGAAGACTATGCATTTGGAAAATTGAATTTTGATTTAAATTGGATCCCACAATATAAAAATTCTCTTGTGGTTACAAAATTGATGTGTAATAGAATCTATACTTCCAAATGGCAGTATTTTTCCTCTTAAAAGGCTGGGTTTAATGATATTATGGTAGATGCCAAAAAAAAGAGATGCTTTGATGACTTCCAGAATTGACAAATATATGTGGATAAAATTGAAAGAGAAGTTGACAGTCAGGGATAACCAGTAAGTAAAAATTATACCAAAACTTGCTCAAAAAATCTGCTATACTTGCATTTTCCAACAGCTGAGTAAAATAAAGTAGATAGCATTATAAACTTTGCTTCTCATTACTAGATTTTGCAGCATGATCTACATTTCTATAGGAGTAGTTTATTTAATTAGTTCTTAGAAACAGATCTTAACAAAGGAAATTCCCTGATACAGCATTATATGTTTTACAAATTCTTCATGGCTTACAAGCCAGCAGGAGTAAGTGATTACAGCCCTGAAGATCTTATTAGTTTAATTCACCTTTCCATGCAAGCCAGAAAGGGGAAGAAATGCCAAGGAAGGATGAAAAATATTCTCTACAGTGTTTGTTTGCTTGTTTTGCAAAGGACCAGTGATGACAGCTTACAAAAATATTTGTAAAACCAGCAACAAACCTAAAAAAAGACAATATCGTGAAAGATGACAGAATCAAAAGAACAAAGGTGATTGTGATTTCTGTAACATTTAGATCAATGTAAAACAGAACTTGATGGGGATCTTAATTTTCTTATGGACTGAAATCTACACTAAGATATTTATAGTTGTTTTTTCTACCCTTAAAAAAAAAAAAAAAGACAAAATAAGTAGAAATTTTATTTACAGAGCCAGATAAAACCACTCTCCTTGAAATACTAAAAAACATTTCAAACTCAATTACACACAGAAAGCAATTCCTTTTAGCAATTATTGAAGCCAAATGCGGAAACCATCAAATATTACAGATTTTCATTTAAATATCCATATTATTATTAATTTTGTGTATTGACTCTTTTATGGTTAATGCCTTCTTTGGGAAAGAAAGCCTTTATAAAGATTTTTCCTTTTTAAAATGTAAAATTATGTATTGTGTTAATCATATGACGTTTGGATGACTTGCCACAAAAATTTCTACTCTAGAAGTCAAAAAGTTAAAGAATTCCAGGTGACACAATCCATCAATCTCAAAATACAAAAAATGAATGAGATGTAGCTAGTATGAGCATGAAAGAACAGCAGTCTGATGATTACTCATAGGATAAATGGATTTGCAGAACAATTTTATACAAGAAGTGCTGCTGGTAAACCCATTTGTGTCAGTCACAATCCAATATAATTTACATTATGCAGGTTTAATTAGTGTAATTTTTATTTTCAATTGTGTGTATTCTGTAGATGAAGATTTAGCTGTAGCTCACCCATGGGAATCTGGTTTTGATCTGTCTGCTCGGTACACCATTACCCAGGTACTGATAGCAGCAAACAGCCTTAAATCATGTATTAAACTATGTTATTCTAAGTTTGACATGATAATTTGGGGCTTCTTCTGTATTTATTAGAGATAAATAAGTACCTTCTGAAGATCTTCCGTCACGGATTTTTTTTTAATTATAACTTTGCAGTGAGATGAATCAGTTATTGAAGCTGTCCATTTATTTCTGATGTTTGTGAAAAAAAAAAAAAAAAAGTAGTTTAATGTGATAAACTCAAGTTTAGGTTTCTGACTAAAAAAAATAAATTGAGATAACTCAGTCTCATGAAACATGGCTAAAAAAAAGGAGAGAAGTAAGGGAAGGAATAAAATTAGGGACATATTCAGCTCTCATAGCTACTGTGGCCATAGTATTAGAATGATGAATGCTATTTTGAATATGGCTGTGGAAGTCATAATCACAGCTCCTTACTATAATATTTCTAGACACTAATTTATGTAATTAAGGTTGAAGTGTGAGAAATAAGTAAGGGTGATTCTCGAGTATAATTTTTTATGCATATAAATTTGTTCTGGATTTTTCACTCTGAACTATCGAAAGTTATGTTTTATAATTCAGCTTTCGAAGGTGGTGAAGTAAAAAGGTGATGAAATATCAGGGACAAGGACAGTGAAAGAAGCACTTACACAACATAAAAATATGATCACTTTTTGATATTTTCTTCAAATGTGAGCGTAATGGATTCATAACTGAACTGCAAAAAAGTGTAAGACTAAAGAAGTTTTAAAATTCAAGAAAAATCTTGTAAAAATTTTGCCATATTCCTGAAGAAAAAGCTTAGCTAGTGCAAATGTGTTAAATTGTTCTCCCACTGATATAGGTAAAATTAATGAACAAATTCAATTCAATTAATATATCTCAATATTCAATTAATATATATCTCAATATAGCTCAACTATACTTCTAGAGAAACACGGTGATCTATTGTTGGTGGAGCTCTCTGCCACATCTAAAAGTCTTTTGCGAAAATATACCAGGACAAATCTGATGGGGGATGGCTACCCTCCAACTGTCACTTCTATTACAGAGATATTGATGAAGAGAGAGTTCCTTTAAAAAAAGCTAATTTACCTACAACAACTCTTTTTGGACAAGAAAATAAATTGCTGTCTGAATGTTGACAGGAGTTTGATTGCAACGACATCATCTGGACTAGATGAGACTTCCTTTAAATATTCCCCTATTGAACTCTTGTATTCCAGCTTCCTAATAGCCCTTAAATTGGTTCAAGGAACTTAAGATCCATTTTTTTTTTTTTTTTTTTCAGTGTAGGATTCTTAAACTAGTTAATAGAGCATGGCCAAGCCATGACACAAGGACAAAAGAATGAAAACACCAGATATTAAGATCTCGAGATTGTGGTGTAACTGTGGGTCGTTGGAAGAGATCACTCCTGGTCATCATGTGACATGTGAACCTTTGGCTGTAAGAAATATAAACTATGTAAAGGTATAAATGTAAACTGAATTTTCAATAAGAGGCTTTTTATCCTCTTGTACAGGTTATTACCCTTCTTACCCCTTACTATCCTTGGATTCCCCAGGACACCTCGTGAACTGCGGACCCTGTCTTTCTTTGTGGTGGATGTGTTACCAGGGGATCCATGAAACCATCACCTGCGACATTTCAGTATCTTAAACTCTGTACAAAGCTTATCCTAACTTGATTATATATAGATTATATATAGAAGAAGGCTCTTCTGTATGACCATTCCCGCACTTGCTGACTATTTAAAACGATCTTAGTTATATGTAGTTCAGTAAGTTCTGCAGCAGAAACCACATAGGCTAGTCTCTAGCATGACCTTGTGTCCTACAAAAAAAATCAACACAAAGAAACAAAAATGTGATGCCTTTCGGTTAGACTAGGCACAGCAGGAGTTGAGGAAATCTCTGTGTATGTCCAAATTTTTCATATCCATTATGTCTGTGAACAATTCTAAACAATTGCAGCAAGACTAGACACAGAGTTTCCTTTTTAAGACAGTTAACTGGAGAAATAATGCCACCAGAAGTGGACAAAAGCTAATAGAGTTCCACTGAGTAAAAAGGCTGTATACAAACTACAGACTGACTCATTACTTTTCTCTTAATCATTAATTTATCTTATTTTCAGTTATCTTAAATTTTATCTCAATGTTCTCTTGTGATCTTTTTCTATAATTACCCGTTCCTCAGCAATGTAGCTATATAATGGCAGTGGATTATAGGCATGAGAAATTACATTCCTTAGTGATTGTAGTTTATATGACAGCAAAAAATAACTGTCACTTTTGCACATTTCGTCTTCTTCTTGCAGTGTTTCTTGCCTCCCAGGATAGTTCTCAAGATGATACCTTTAGAGACAATAAATATTAGGCCCTAGAATTCTATCCATTTCCTAATGTTTATGTTTATATATGGTCTTGCTGAATTTTATTTTTAGTTGTATGTGGCTGTGATTTTGTCTACTTTTTCTGACTAGACAATGCATTTTATGAATTTATGATGTTTTTAAACTCCACTACAGAACTGAGTGTAGATATTATGAAGAATTTCACCAAGTGGTACTACTATAAATACAGTTTCATTTATTTTGCACTAATTTAAAGGGAGGAAAATGGAAAATTTCAGTTTAGTAATTTTTTAATAGCTCAATGTCTTAATGATTAAATAATTTTCTAAATGCTCTCAAACTTCAGAAAAAGAAAGATTCTTGAGTTATATAAATAAGAAACGGAATGCATATTCATACATACTACAAAAAAATCCCAAAGCATGACAAGTTTGCATGTTGCCTATCATTGATGATGATGTACAGGTGTTTAGAAACACGATTGTTTGTTTGTTTGTTTTTATACGCGTTTGTTTGTCAACTAAAATATTCCTGTTGACTAGGAAAACATCAGTAAGTAAGCAGATGGTCATTTTGATTACTAAACAGTAGAAGTGCAAAAGGCACTTGAGATTTATGTGATGGCCACAATTTCTCCTCATTGAGCAAACAATATGGTTAACTGTATGGCATATTAATGAACAGTGAAAGCTTGGGAATTAAGAAGATTTTTTGACTTCTGAGGGCTTTTTTAATTCACTTAGTCACTATTTACTTTTAAACTCTCAACAAGGCATAATGAGAAAACCAAAAATACTTAGGTCTTAATAATTGCATGAGACAGATTCAACTGTTTACTGTACAATAAAACTTACTAAAATTACAGTGGTTTTTTTCTGCTTATGTACTCCTAGGTGTTAAGAGAGTTTTAATGAGAACTATCAGATAGAAAAACTTCTAAAATGAATGACAGAAACAAAAGTTAGACTGTTCCCAGATTCTGGTGAAAAGAGGTAGGTAAAAGAACAAATATACAACTTGACTTTGTACAGTGCAAAAATGTATACATATATAACTTACTATGCTTATTTGAACAGGAGAATTTATTCTCCTGTATATAATCCATATGTATGAAGTACTGTTTATTCAGAGCTTTTTAATTTACAGGCAAACAAATTCCATATGGCTACTACAAACTTTGCAATTTACATACATGCAGCAGTGGTTTAACCTGGGCTGGGTACCAAGGGCCCACTACAGCCACTCTCTCACTACCCCCTGCAACACAGAAGAGGAGAGAAAATACAATGAAAGGCTTCACGAGTTGACATAAGAACCATAAACTATTCTTCACTAATCACTGTCTCAGGTAAAAAAGACTCAATGTGGGATAATAGTTAAATTTATTGCTAACAAAATCAGAGCTTAAGAGTGAGAAACAATAAAAGACATCTTTCCCCCCACCCCCTCCTCTTTCACGTTCAATCTCCTCTCCCCCAGAGGTGCAGGGAGGCAGGGAGGGGGGTTACAGTCAGTTGTTCTTCCCTGCTGCTGCTTTGGGAGGAGTCCTTCCCTTGCACCCCATGGGGTCCCTCCCATGGGAGACAATCCCTCTCATGAACTGCTCCAACATGGTTTTCTCCCACAACAGGTAGTCCTTCATGAGCTCCTCCACTGGGAGTCCACTCATGGGCAAGAGTTCTTCAGACACTGCTGCCGTATGGGTCATTTTTCCACAGGGTGCAGTCCTCCAGGTGCAGGCTGCTCCAGCGTGGGTCCCCCACAGGCCAAAAATCCTACCAGAAAATCCTGATCAAGTGTGGGCTCCTCTCCCCACGGTCTACAGTTCCCTCCCAGGCCCCTGCTCCAACATGGACCTCCCACAGGCCAGGGCCCCCTTCCGGCATCCACCTGCTCTGGTGTGGGCTACTGCACAGGCTGCATGTGGATCTCTGCACTCGTGTGGTCCTCCATGGTCTTCACTACGGGTAGCAGGTGATTCTGAGCTCCAGAACCAGGAGCACCTCCTCCCCGTCCTTCTGCACTGACCTTGGTGTCTGCATTGTTGTTCACAGGCTCTCAGCCTACTCCTCTCCGGCAGCCATCTTCATCTCTCCCCAAAACTTTTTTCCCTTCCTTCTTAAATGTTATCACAGAGACGTTCCTTTAAATGCTGATTGGCTTGGCCTTTGTCAGTGGTGGGCCCAGCCTAGAGCTGGCTGGCTTTGGCTCTGCTGGACATGGGAGAAACTTCCCACAGCTTCTTCAAGAATCTTCCCCTTCAGCCCCATTGCTGCTACCAGAATCTGGCCACAGGAAAAAACAATACACATGCAAAGAGAGAACCTTTTGAATGACTCTCCTATCATGTGTATCCTACAAGAGAATGAAAAAAGCAATGCTATAAACAGCAGCCTGTCATTATAGTCCTTCAGTATTTTAGCTGGAATTTAGCAAATATCTGCATCTGCTGTGTTGTTTCTTTAACTGCAATTTGACAATTATATCTTATGAGACATGACTGCTATTTTGGAAAATGTCTTTGTTTACAATATTGTTTTAGCTCGAAAAAAAGTATTTTACTATATCATTGAGAGAGTCAAATCCACTTAATGAAACAAAATTTGGATCTTCATCTGGCAAACAGCAAGTTGATAGACATTGCAGGGCATACAGGTTTGTTGTTCCTTGTGGAGTCTCTTCATTGACGCTATTCTCAGAAGATAAATAGAAAAAAGGAAACAGGCAAAGAGGAACAGTTTATTAGAACAGACAATAAAAATTTACAGATTTTGAAATGAAGAATTACTAGTACTATTGATCTGGTATTCTAAATCAGATGACTCTTCTTAAAAGAACAATAGGCTGAAGGTGTTTTTGTTTTTTTTTCTGTTGTTGGGTTTTGTTCTATTTGCTTCATTTTCCAAATAAAACATAGTATGTTTACCTATGGTTAATATCATGGTGCCAGAATGGCATTCATGGAAATAAATAAATAAATATTCTCCAGAAAAGGTCTTGCTTTTTATATTCAAGTATAATTCATTTTCTAAAAATAGATTATTATGTTAAAAAAAAATAGAAATAAATGTCAAGTATGGGCATATGAATAAAAATATATGTGACAACATTTTAGATTATGATAAATTGAGAGCGCAGTTCTCAAATAATTTCAGTTCATAACTGCTTTGGAAAATGTTATTTGTGAAATTTTAAAAGACAAACCATTAACTGATAGCATCTTTTTAAAGTGATGTTTTCCATGATGTTAAAGACATGGCTTCCTCATCCTTATCTTCACCCTTCTTGTCTCCACCAACTCACAGAACAGATTTCATCTCCTTTCTTGATGGATGCATGCTGTTTCTGAGATTGATTCCCCACTTACCACACTGTAGAGAGTTGGCCTCTTGATTCCACAGCAGACAGCACTGGCAAGGGAGATGAGCAAGATGAGATAGTAAGAAAGGCCATCCACAAGGCCATATTTTTCTACTGAATGGTATACGCCTGCTAAGAGGTAAGTAGAACATTTCCACACTAGAGTTTGAAGTGGAGCTATGGTGTCTTTTCCAAACTTTGTCAGCTCTGCTCCACCTCCAGCACAGTCTGTGAAACACCATCTTTTCACTCTCTGACAGATAAATAGCCTTGTCCCGGCCACAGATCCATGTTTAGGCATATTATGACTGAACATACTCATGGAAGATGACAGTGTAGAATTTAGCATATACTTTTTCAATAGTCCTCCTGTTCTATCTGTTGAAGAGCTTTGAAATTTAGTACATCTTATATAAAGGTCCTATTATGCGTCCTGAACTTTATTTATAATGAGATCTTTTGAAAAAAAGGAAAAAAAAAAGAATTTAAATATGTGTCACATTGAAATTTCTTACTTCATAAAATATTCTTATGTGTTTATGTTTATGTTATGTTCTCTTTTTAAGCATTTACTTTATTTTCCAGAAAGCTATCAAATCTAACATTGTGATCAAGAAACCAATCTTTCAGATTTAGCTTATTTTTGTCTTTCAGCTGGGGGAGAAAAAAGCAAGTTCCAAGACAATGTGACAATGTTTTCTTTGTATTAAAAGTAGGAATTTTGTAATTTCATATCTACTTGTCATTCACTTCAAAGTTTTCTTTCCAGCAGGGGCTAAGAAGGTAATGTAGGAGGACTGTTGGCATGTGATCCTTCATGTTTCAGGGGAAAGAAGATCACTCTGACCAACTGAATTGTATATCATGCTTATTTTATTGCTGTTGAGTAGGTTCTACAATCTGTAGCTTGGCACAAAGCGGATGTAAGGGCGTACTTTGACATACAGCAGATGAATGGTACTATATTTTATTTAAAATGTTATATTCTGGCCACCTTAACCTCATGAATATAGTGAACATAACAGCTGTATCCATAACTTAACATTTTGAAGAGTGAGATTTTTCTCTGTTCCTCTGGGGCTAGATTTTTCTCTGATTTGGGCTTGCCTTATAAATATGAAATCTGTTGCCAGATGAATATTGGACAAAATCAAATTTTTATACCTTTATTAATGGACTATAGAATATGTAAGAAAGGTAAGTAAAATTATTGTCTATTTACAGAGGAAACTAAAGAAGAAAAATATACCTTGAAATATATTTTAACATTATATAAATGTAATAACTGTTAACATAAATCATGAAAGCAATTAGTAAAGCTACAGCATTTGTTTCATTATTACATATAAAAGCATCTTGCAGAAAGCAACCAGGAAAATGCTCAAATGAAAATGAAATCAGAAGGAATACTATTGTTGTTCTATTTTAAAAATTAAAAATCAAAACAAACAAAAAAATCCAAACCTCATGTTTGCCTCAAGCATATCTGATTTGGCAAACAGATTTGTTTTCACTTCTGTACAACATTTGTTTAATGCTTTTTACTAATGATTGTGTATTTATGAAAAGGCAGTATATCATTCCAAAATAAACTGAAACAAGCTTTGGCAAAGCATCAAGGCTGCATGCTACTTCTTAATCTGCTGGATAAATGCTGCTTCATTTTAATGCTGGGAATTAATTAATTGGATTCTGTGCCACCTATAGAGAAGAGGTGCTCTTTATAGAAAACCCTCTCATAGATAAATGAGTATGCATTTCTAATTCTTAACTTGGGAGAGATTCCTGGCTGCAGTCCTCTAGCTATGAGAACATTCAGTTTTCTAAGAACAATATCACACTTCTTTCCTTCCAGTCCATGGCAGTTGAATGTCATATCCTTCAGCAAAGCAAAGGATGCAAAGCAGTTATAAATATTTGTTAAGACAATAGAAGGCAATATCTCTCTTCCTTGTAAGTTGCAAATACTAATATATTCTCCAATTATAACTCATAACAAAGAGAAAATTGCACTTCTCTGTCTTGAGACCAGAGCTGTTTTATTATTGCTGCAGTTCATTCAGGATGGTCTAAAACAGATTTTACTCTAATGAATTCCACAGGCCAAGTTTTCAACAGCTTTAAGCCTGCTGGGCATATGGTGGCATTGCATTTTGCTATACAAATACTATCTTCAATTCTCTGTAGCAACCTGGGGCAGTGTAAGTGTAGAAATAACACTGTGAGTGGAATATCTGTTAGACAAAAAAGGTCATTTCAATGTTGATGTTTGAGCTTGGGAGCTCTACATCTCTCGTAAGTTCAGACTTCTCAGGAACATAATTGCTGTTGCCAGAGAATTTGATGACTTTTCCTGCATAGGATTTTCTACTACTTCTATTTAAATTATATCTTCATTTTATTCAATTCAGCTTCAGTAAAACAAAATGTCTATCACCTTTTTAGGCAAATAAAATTTACTTTTTTGTGGTATTGATATAAAACCTTATGCAAAATCAATTCATGAAGACCTAATTTTAAAAGTAGAACTAACTATTTATTTTAAAAGGTATCAATCTATTTCACTATTGTATTTTTTCAGGACTGCCGATCACCACTAAAAAAAAGCACCTTGCTGTCATAGTTTCCTTTGTACATTAACAAGACAGACTTACTGTTTTTGTTGGCAAGTATTGCACCGAGTCAAGTAAACTTATTCAAAAGCAGACTGCACAACTTATTGAAAGGGATTTTGGAAAAAAGTAATATATTATTAAATGTGTTCTAGACTGTGATGGTGTAAAAAAAATTAATTATCTGCTGAACATAGTGGCTATCTATCTATCTGGAATTAAAATGAAGGTACTGGTAAAGCTTAAGAAAAAAAAAAAAAAAAAAGATTAAAAAACAAGAACCTTGTATTCAGTGTTCTGGCAATGACCAAAACTTTGCATCTTAAACTTCCATCTGTTCTTCTCTGTATTTCAAAATGCATGGTTGTCATTTTACCCAGGTTTCTTGTGCATGATAAATCCAAAAATCGATAAAAATAATGAACATAAATTTTGTTCTGATATTTGTTTAGAGGATAGACTTCTTTTCATCCTTAAAGACATTGGTTCAAGTCCAGTCCACATGGTAGCAACTGAAAGTAATTATCTTTGGATGATTAATGAGGAATTAAGTGGTAGTCTCAGTCCATTTCCCAGCACAAATCATAACATTCAACATAAAAACTATTGTTAATTTGTTATACCAGTCGAGAAACCAAGGTATAAATGTTCTTGAATGAATCATTATTTCTAGCTCTGACACAATAGTGCCAGTTTATGACTTAGGCATTTCTGTAATCTGAATTTCCATTGGCTCTCCTACTCCTACAGTGGCTGCATTTACATACTTCAGACTGACATGTTTCTTAGACAGTGGCTTCACATTTCATTTATTTTTTCATTCTGAACAAAAGATTGCATTTTTATTTTCAAAATATTTACAGATTTTGTAACAAAAAAGCAGAGAGACCTTGACAGGCTGGATAGATGGGCTGAGTCCAATAGCATGAGGTTTAATAAATCCAAGTGCCGGGTTTTGCACTTTGGCCCCAATAACCCCATGCAGAGTTATAGGCTGGGGTCGGTGTGGCTGGAGAATGCCCAGGCAGAGAGGGACTTGGGAGTGCTGGTTGATAGGAAACTGAATATGAGCCAGCAGTGTGCCCAGGTGCCCAAGAAGGCCCATGGCATCCTGGCCTGCATCAAGAATAGTGTTGCCAGTAGGACCAGGGAAGTTATCCTTCCCTTGTACTTGGCACTGGTTAGTCCACAGCTTGAGTACTGTGTCCAGTTCTGGGCCCCTCAGTTTAAGAAAGATGTTGAGTTGCTGGAACGTGTCCAGAGAAGGGCAATGAGGATGGTGAAGGGGCTGGAGTACAAGCCCTATGAGGAACGGCTGAGGGAGCTGGGATTGCTCAGCCTGGAGAAGAGGAGGCTCAGGGGTGACCTTATTGCTGTCTATAACTGTCTGAAACGAGGCTGTAGTGAGGCAGGGGTCGGTCTCTTCTCTCAGGCTCCCAGTGACAGAACGAGAGGACACAGTCTTAGGCTGCGTTGGGGAATGTTTAGGTTGGATATCAGAAGAAGCTTTTTCACAGCAAGAGTGATTTCCCACTGGAATGGGCTTCCCAGGGAGGTGGTGGAGTCACTGTCCCTGGATGTGTTTAAGGATAGGTTAGATGATGAACTCAGTGACATGGTTTAGATGGTTTAAATGGTTTAGGTGGTATAGATGTTAGACTGTTGTTGGATAGGTTGTTAACTTAGGTAAAGGTCTTTTCCAACCTTATTAAGTCTGTGTGTAATTCTGTGTATATGAGACATGTTGTCTTCAAAGAAGCCTGTGCTAAACAATTGAAGAGTATCTGGACTGTTATTTGTGCCATTATATAAGCCCTTATACAGCAAGTGGATTCCAGATGGAGAGCACCTGCTGGTTCAAGAAATAGCATAGAATTAAGATGAATTAACCATTTTGTGCAGTCCCTCCCTACAGATTACTCCTGGTTCTTGCAGTAGCTCACTCTCCTACACCAGAGAAGAGAGAAAACACTTATGTTCTGAAATCCTGTAGAGCTCTTTCAAATGTAGGCCAAATGAGTCTTTGAGTAGAAATAAATTAGTTAAGAAACTAAAAAATCTTCTGGAAAGAATTGTTTTATCATAGATATTTAGACCTACATGTGACATTTGAGGAAGGACAGAATTATTGTAAATAAACTTGGTACAGTTAACTGTATCAGAAATATTGCAATATGCCCAAAAAATTCTAACAGATGATATTCTTTTTGTAGCTTACTCTAGGATGCAAATTGTAACTTGAAAAAGGCTATCAGTGTTTTGATCTTTTTCAATTGGAATCCCCAGCCTAAATTTTGTGTTTCCTACATAGGTTACAAAATCCTCAGTGGAAAGGGAAAAAAAAAGCAACACACCAAAAAAACCCAACCCAAAACACACAAAAAAACCCAAATCCCAAAACAGCCTATACTGCTGTAACTTTCACATTCAGCAAAGGCTTTTTATGCCTTGGGACACAATAAAGGATGTGTAACTCATTGTTAGATTGCAAGAAGATTAAAAGAAAGCAGTCTACTGGGAACCTGTATAATGATGACTCCAAGGACATGCAAAGAATTTGTTCCACATGTATGCATCAGGGTTTGTTAATTTTGCTGTCACCCACAGGGACCACTCTCTTTCAGCTGGTATTTAAAAATATTATCAGAGACAAGGAGTGTGAATCCTATTTCTCATTTTGTAGTACAAGCTAATATCAGATCACACAGTGTTTATTGACCTATTGTATTGAGAAGAAAGTCAGTGCAAATTTTCAGTTCGGAATATAAAAATAATATGGTATTTCTCCTTCAGTGAATTCATTGCAACTCAGCAATTTGAGTACATTGTATGTGGATACAAGTGTCAAAGGGGATGTACAACAGCGTAAGAATAGCAGCGTCACACTTGAATGAAGCTTCCTGATATATCATCCATGACACATCATTTATTTTTGAAAATTCTCAAGACACAATTTTAAAACTAGAAATAGATTTGAGGGGGGTTGTGGGGTTTTTTTCTGTTTTGTACTCTTTCCAATGACCTACAAATTTTGTTCTGTTAGAATAGAAGAAATTGAAAGAACACTATAAAGTTTAAAACCCATTCTGAGAGGCAGAAGAATCAAAGAGAATGATTCTTTTATTGTTTATCACCACTACATAAAGAGTAAAATGAATAGCAGGAAAGAGAAAGTCCTTAAAAGATTTTGAAAAAAATTATCTTTTTTAGATATAGCTGTCTAGTTTTATGGAAGAAAATGCATATGCATACAGTTTACTATTTTTGAGCTGTGTTTTCTCTCCTCCTGTTCAAATGCTTTAAAAACTTAAGATTCATTTAATGTGTCATGAAAGGATGGTCATTGGCTGTTTCATATATCTCCAGGAAATTTTCCCAGAGGATGTAGAACAATATTATAAATATTCAAAAAAAACCCCAATTGAGTAATGATTAAGTCATGGGCATTTGTCACTATTTCTATAACAACAACAAAAAAATAACAAAGAAGAGAGATTGCGAATAGATATTTATTAGTGTAAGGCATTAGAGGAATTAAGAGAATTCACTTTTTATATTAACCCATATGATTAGATATGATTCAGTCTTTGTATAGCTTCTGTTTCCCTTATCTGGATATTGATGTATAACTAGCAAGGAAATAGTTAAAGTAGAGAAGATAATATCCACAATTTTACTTTATATCTACCTATTCCTGGGTTTGATTTCTCTTTGAAATTCTATTAAACCTGAATTCCAGAAGGAAGGATACCAGATTCAGTAAGGAATACAAGAGTATCCACTTGGTTTTATTTATTTATTTATTTGGACAAGTATATGAAATTTCTGCATATATACAAATGTGATAAGTTAGCCTTGGCTGGCTAACAGGTGACCACCAAGCCACCCTTTCACTCACTGTTGTCAATAGAACATGGGAAGAAAATAAGATGAAAAAGCCTATGGGTTCAGATAGGCACAGAGCAATTGCTTACCAGTTACCGCCACAGGCAAAAAAGTCTACACTTGGGGAAAAATAATTCGTTATTGCTAATTACAGATAGAGTGGACCTATGATTTGGATATGTGCTGAAAACTTGATAATTCAAGGATGTTTTAGTTATTGCTCATCAGTACATACACAGAATCAAGACCTACTTCTTACACACAACCCTATCAGTGAGGAGGCTGGGGATGGAGAAGAGGTTGGAAGGGGGCAAAGCTGGGACAAAAGGGATGTTTTATACCATAAAATGCTCAGCAATTAAAACCAGGGGAAGAAGAGGGAAGGGGAGGATATTTGTAGTGATGTCACAAAACCTTTATGCTTGATGGAGAACTGCTTTCCTAGAAGTAGCTGAACACCTTCCTCCTTATGGGAAATAATTAATTCATTGTTTTGCCTTGATTATGCATTGAGCTTTTCCTTTAGCTATTGAACTCTTTTTATCTAAACCAATGAGTTTGTTTTTTTTTTAGTTTTACTTTTCTGATTCTCTCCCTGATATCTTACTGCGCAGTGAGGAAGACTGATTGGGATGGGATGGGAAAGCAGTTGTGCAGTTCTTAGGTGCTGGCAGAAGTTAAATCATGACATGCTGTTACCCTACTCCAGCATGGAGCTCCTTTCATGGGATACAGAGGTCTGTGTGTGTCAGCACTTTACTTTCTTTCCCTTCTGCTTTTTGAAACATATATAGTCAGACAAAAAAGTTGGGTTTGTTACCCTGGTTTAAACTGAGTTGATCCAAAGCAAGGCTGTCCAATGGTAACACCACATAACACAAAATACGTAATTTATTGTCTCTTTCACATCTCTTGACACTTCTTCTAGCTGTCTTCATAATTCCTTTCTTCCTTATCAATTTCCTCTCAGGCATATAACTCTCACTTAATTACTTTTCCCCTTTAGTCTCAATTTTGCTACATGTATACCCAAATTTTCTATTTCTGATACCATTACCAAGATAATCTCTGACCTTTATGGTGTTATAGATTTTGTTATTGAGGTGCTATTGGCTTCAGAAAATTCTGCTTTTGTAAAGGTCCCCAGCAGGATGTGATATTTAGTCTATTCTCACATAACTGCCCCCTAAGCGATTATGAAATGTGATGGTCCTTCATAGTGCAAGCATTAAGATTTGCCAGCTGTTACACTGTTACATAAAAATTTCTCATGTCACAACTAGTAGCTTTACATATACTTTTCAGTTAGCTTAATATCAGGCCATATCCTAGTCAGTGGCTCACTTACTTGCCTATCTCTGTAGCCTAACATTATTCTCCTTTATTTGGGTCACAGGGCATGTGAAGTTCCTAATATAATATTTAGCCAAAAATAATGCAAGCTGCGTGACTCTGGTCTCAAAAAAACCCCAACCTTTATATGTTTACCACATCATAAAGCATTGCTTATTGCCAATTTAGTGAAAAATGAAATTTTTGTCTTTACACATTTAAGAACATTAAAACATATCCAATATCCAACTTCTTTGTCTCTAATGATACCTTTCTATTGTTCGTTAATTACAACACAAAAAATATTGGCAAATGGCTGCAGACGCACTGTTTTGACTTTGTGCAAAACTACTAAGATATCAAATGCACCTATCATACTGTTTATGATAAGCGTGGTACTTCTACAAAGTTCTCAGCAAGCAGAACCAGAGATGTTCTGCAGTTTGTGCAGAAAATTGGTTCTGTTCATTAGTTAGCTCATGCAGTAAATGAAACATTGAGTTCTCAACCAAAACCTCAAGCTTTGTTGTTACAGTACTTATGTCTTATTGTAAATATTCTCTAATAATGCTATTTTTTCCAGCAGTTTTTTCTTAAATTTCTATGCTTATGGCATGTATCTCATTATTCATCAAATAAAAAAATACATTAATAATATTATCTAAAAAATTATTGAACCATTGTTGAATATCTACTACTCTGATGAAATCATTAAAAAAAGATTGTTCTGCCCATAAAAGCAAAACTATATAATTTTACATTAAAGTCTTTTCAAGAGCTTTCTTCACAGCTTAATCTTCAGCAATACCTAAATAAAACTTTGTATAGAACTTCTTTGATGGTGGTGTTGGTGATGGTGTCGTGATGGTGGTTAGCAATTAAATAGGAAGAGAAAGACCCCATTGAAAGAACTAAATTCCACCATTCTCTTTTGGGCAAAACTATATAAATCAGCAGTCATGGAAGGCTGTTTACGTACCCTCTAAACAGAGAAAGTACTAACAGTTCTGGAGAAAAGTGAAAGAATTTACCACCAAATTATTATTAACATTACTAGACTAGATCTGTATTTCCTCATTTATGGGAAAACTGTTGTCTGAGACTTGGAATGCTCCAATGATCTATTGATGTATTTTCTAAGAAAAGTTGAAAGGATTGTTGCCTGGAAGCAGAATAAAGAATTAAAACGCAACACAGATTTATGAAAGTGAAAGGAAAGAACAGCTTCCCTGGTGAAGTCTTGTGATCCAAAGAGAATAAGAATAACAGTCTTTTCACATTTATAACTTTCCAAGATACTAGTTTGAACCACTAGGGGGCACAACACTGACGAAATACTGAATAGAAGCAAAAAACAGCTAGCAGTTTATTTCCTATGGGGCAGAAAAAACTACAGACACACCTAAGCACTAACCAAATGCACACAACAGACCCGACAATGTTCTGCGATAAAATTAAAAAGAAAACAAATAACAAACTGCTACTCCAAGCAGACTGGTGAGCTGAGGAGCAAAGGGAAGGAAGGGAAAGCCGCCTCAAAGATGGTATCTCCTGGTCTCGGAGCCCCTGAAAGACAAAACAGTGAGAAGCATCCTCACCCCAGGAACAAAACGGGAAAAATACAACACTGAAGCAGCTGGGATGTGTTCTGATGCCACTGTCAGGGCTCCGGTGCTGCTGCAGGAAGGACCAGGAGGAATGGCACTTGATATTATCTGGACCAGGATGAGCCAGCCAAAAAGGGACAGGACTTCCAGGATTCTGGCTTTTATGGGCTTCTGATACCGTGTGAACTCAAAGTCCTCTTCCCAGCCAGGCTCTCTTCCTATTAGTCGCCACCCTTCTGCCCAGGGTTTCACCATAGGCAAGGCAGCTGCTCCCACCAAATCTGCCATGTGCTTGGGCTTCAGTGGCCAGTGGCCGCCACCGCCGCTGGGCGTGGGCATTCCCAGGGCTGCGGCCACTCCCGGTGGGGCTCTTGCCAATTGCCCGCCAGAAGAAACTGCTGCCACTCCACAATGCCATGCCACGTGGGACTCAGGCTCCATGCCTGAGTGACCGCCAAGCCCAGTCCAGCTCACCACGGGCACAGCCACCAAGCTTTGCTGCCGCTGGCAATGCCTGGTGTCATGAGGACAGGGGCTGCCCTGCTCCCCTTTGCAGCAAGGAACGATCCCGCTCCGTCCCTGCGCCACCCTGCCGCCGCCCTGCCACGTGAACCAGACAGCAGGAGGATGGGGATATGAGAAGAGCCGAGACCCAGATGCCCTCCCAAACTCCGCCATGTGGACTGGGCAGCAGGAGTGGTCCCCCCGAGCTGCTGAGAGGATGAGTGGGAGAAACCCCACAGATGCTGGGACCTTTGTATGTGGGGAAAGGGAACAGCTCCATGCCTGCCGCATCCCTGGTTCCTGCATTGACAGCGGTGCAGGGGAAGGAAAAGCGTCAGGCATATGGGGCTGGGGGCCTCACCCAGGTGAGGGAACCAGCACCACGGGGAACCATGGGAAGGAGCCTGACCCTGAACTAGTCTCGCCACACGTCTTCCCAGTCTTGCTGAGCCCGAGGTCCCCAGAGCCGGGATCAGCTGACCCTGCTTTGTTCTCCTCTCCTGGGAATTTTGGGGAAAACACAAAAGAAAACATTTTTAATGTTTTAACTGGCAAACAACCCAAACATCTTCCCTCCTTGGAGAAAAATAAAGCCCAATATTCAAACACTATCATATCATCCAATTAAAATTCACCTAACACCTATATCCCTAAAGTACCCAATGACAGTCCCCCATATTCACTATGCCCTCCAAGGATTGGCCTCTCTTTTTGAAGTGGGTCCAGGAGTTCTAGGCCTCTGTTTCATCTTGCTACCTCCTTGTCTATAGAAAAGGATGTATATATCCAGGAACAGGTTTCACAAGAAAGCAAGCCCATAATTCAAACTACGCAGCTAAATTAAATTTTAAAAAAAAATATAAGGGGTCTTCCCAACCCCATCTCCAGGCATTAGAGTGGCTGAGTCTAAAAGATTCATTGAGAAGCTAAAATCAAAGTTACACCAAAACAAAGAATCAACTCTGTGATTTTCAGGTATTTTTTGCATCTATCAAGTAACATAGTTTAAAACAGATTCAAATTAGTAATTCATGGATTTATTAACATGATTTATTAATATAATTTTTCAGTATTCAGTGAACTATACATCCATAATAAATATCAGCAGTAATGCAAATAAATGCTAATACTGGTCAAATGTTAATAAAAACTTACAGATTTCTTTCTAAACATCCTTCAAAAATATTTGAATCCCAGTTCAGTTCTAATGATTTGCCCAGTTACATCCACACTTCAAATAATTTATAGATGTAATAGAAACCTTAGTTCACACTTTTACTTCACAGAAGGTTTTAGAACAGTTGTTTATGGCAGAGAGAGAAGTGAGAGCAGGCTGATGCTACAGTTAGTGGTCAGCATCTCAAATTATTTGGTAGGAGATATATGATGATAATGATGGCTTTTAAATTCTTGCTCCAAAATCAGATTGTAATAATTTTTGCTAGCAGCTAACACACTCTTCATCTTGTTTTTTCTTCATTGCTCTACATGTCTGTCTTACATCTAAATTTACTGTGTGTCAAATTCATGACTTTTTTTGTATGTTAATGTAGATATTTCATGAAACAATTGGAAATTGGAAGTGGCAATAAACTCTAACCATCTATTTATCTATCTGCATTGAAATAGTCTATCCTTTTTCCAGGTAAAGGACTTAAACAAATCTAAAGACACCTGAGTAACACCAGGGGAAGGAGGTTTTTGGTTCAGATATTTTCATCTTCAAAACCAAACAAAATTAAATAATACACACCATGAGCTGACAAAATTTTGCAGAATAAATTGAAGTTTGAATAAGGAGTGAGATACAGAGACAAAAGACACTTATATTTTAGATTTTCTGACTTATAAACATTCAAATTAAATCACCCATTTCCTAGAGTAGAATTCAAACGAGAAGCACCTTTGTTTCATAGATAGCAAATGGGCAATATTTCTAGTCTACTAATGTGTCCAGGTTTAGTGGACAAATTATTGGTTAATAAATTATGGATACAGATGTATTCAAGAAATAGGAATTTAATATATGAGGTAGGAAAAGTTAACTTAAAAATATTAAAATACCAAAACCCCACAGAAGAAAACCCAACAACCACCTCCCAGGAACCCGAAAACGACCCACCAAAACACTCACACACCATTGCATGACCCCCCCATCTGGGAGGTCTGGCCACATCTTTTCTGTGCGGAGAAAAATTCACAAAAAAGACGTCGCAAAGCACAGCCCAGCTCTCTCCACCACCCTGCGCTGAGGCCAACATGGCGCAACCACGTGCTGCCTCCCCCTCCTGCTGCTGGGGCTGCTACCCATAACTGCTCCAGTGTGGGCGGCTCAGGGAATGCGTCTGCAACCATCGGCGGGTCACCAACCAATGGACTGCAGCAGGTTTGCTCACCGTTGCATCCAGTGCACATTCTGTGTGCCCCTATTCAGTACTGTGCTTGCCCACTGCCTCCATTGCCACCCCGTGCGATCACCAGTCTGGCCCTGCCGCACCTGCTCCCCTGGTGCTGCTTGCCGCCACAGCTGGAGGTGCCATGCAGCCCAGCTCCACCGGGCCCAGACTCTGACCAGACTAGCCGGGATCCCACCGCCACTGTCCCTCTCACGGCACCATGACCTCTCTCTGGCTTCCCCTGATGCGCTACATCGGCTGCGCTGCCCACCACTGCACATTTTCCTCTCTCTCCCTCAATGAATATACCTTTCTGAAAAGTACTGTCTATAAACTGTACTCTATCAAACCAATGGATCTTGAAATACCTTAGGACTTTTTTATTATACTGTTCAGTATACAATTTTCTCATGCAAAAATGAAGTTTCAAGATAAATTGACCATTCATTCTTTGCAATATTCACTATCTAATTACTTATTTACAGTGGCATGATAGTCATATCTTCTTGCTATTAACTAAGAAACCGTTCCCTTCCCTTCCCTTCCCTTCCCAAACCTTCCCAAACCTTCCCAAACCTTCCCTTCCCAAACCTTCCCTTCCCTTCCCAAACCTTCCCTTCTCAAACCATCCTTCCATTCCCAAACCATCCAAAACCTTCCCTTCCCTTCCCAAACCTTCCCTTCCCAAACCTTCCCTTCCCAAACCTTCCCTCCCCTTCCCTTCCTTTCCCTTCCCAAACCTTCCCAAACCTTCCCAAACCTTCCCTTCCCAAACCTTCCCTTCCCAAACTTTCCCTTCCCAAACCTTCCCAAACCTTCCCAAACTTTCCCTTCCCAAACCTTCCCAAACCTTCCCAAACCTTCCCTTCCCAAACCTTCCCTTCCCAAACTTTCCCTTCCCAAACCTTCCCAAACCTTCCCAAACCTTCCCAAACCTTCCCTTCCCAAACCTTCCCAAACCTTCCCTTCCCAAACCTTCCCTTCCCAAACCTTCCCAAACCTTCCCAAACCTTCCCTTCCCAAACCTTCCCTTCCCAAACTTTCCCTTCCCAAACCTTCCCAAACCTTCCCAAACCTTCCCAAACCTTCCCTTCCCAAACCTTCCCAAACCTTCCCTTCCCAAACCTTCCCTTCCCAAACCTTCCCAAACCTTCCCAAACCTTCCCTTCCCAAACCTTCCCTTCCCATCCTTTCCCTTCCCAAACCTTCCCAAACCTTCCCAAACCTTCCCTTCCCAAACCTTCCCTTCCCAAACTTTCCCTTCCCAAACCTTCCCAAACCTTCCCAACCCTTCCCAAACCTTCCCTTCCCAAACCTTCCCAAACCTTCCCTTCCCCAACCTTCCTTTCCCAAACCTTCCCAAACCTTCCCAAACCTTCCCAAACCTTCCCTTCCCAAACCTTCCCAAACCTTCCCTTCCCAATAATAGATGAAATACTGAGTCACAAAACATCTTATTTTGTTAGGATTTTGTTCTTTTAATGCCAGTCTGCCAAGAGTTAAATTGAGATGAATAGATAAAATGCATTTTGTGTATAACACAACCAGTTTTGTGGATAAAAAATGTATTTGTAGGTAAAGAACCATAGCACCATATAATTATTAAGTGTCTTGAAGGATATCTGGAGGTCATGTGAATAAAAGTTAAACAGGAGTTTAAATTTGCATTAGCAGTTTGTACATCACTTTGCATGCTTCATGGTAGAAAAGCAGCATAGGTCAAAGTCCCTGGCAGCCACTATAGAACCTGTCCCTGTGATCCTGAGGATGATTGCAGTTCTGTAGGTCTGGGGCTGAAAGCACCCTTGAGACTTTCTGCTATAGAAGTTGTGAAAGGAGAACTGCAGCCTACACAGCATCAGGGTTGATAAAAAAGAAATTGACTAGATCTTCTTCAAGTCCCTGCATTTTCAAATGCATGAACTACATATGTACTGAGGGAGAGGTAGGGAGACTGAAATTTGAGAATAGAAACAGAGACTCTTGTAACAGTGAAGACTGGAAGTTCATGAGTTCTGCCACCAGGAGGACAGCTCCTTCTCTACCTGCAGAATCCCAGCTACAGAATAGGCTCAATGGCTTGACTGCAGCAGAGGGCCTCTGAGATCCCTGGAACATGAAAACCCTGATATTTTTCTTATCAGTCCTGTCAGTGAGGAGAGAAAGGGCTTCAGAAGGAGAAAGAAGATCCTATGGATCAATAACTGGTTGTTCAGAAGGTGTCAGAAACAAGGTTTTTGTTAGTATAACCATGGGGCCCTCTTAGATAATACCTGCCTGCCTGAAAGAGGTAAGATACGCCTGTCTAAATTGAGAAAAAGCTTCTTTGCCAAGCAGCTGGCCAATCTGGTAAAAGTAACTTTAATCTATGACAACAAGAGAGGAACAGGATGACCCACAGTCAAGGGAGGGCTTGGTAGAATGTATTGAGTTTTTTTAACTAGGTTTTAGTAGCCAAGAGGAACAGCTTGCAGGGGTGGCTTCTGCAAGGACCTGCTAGGATCTTCCCCCACAGCCAATGTTACCAGCTCCAGGATAGACCTGCTGCTGGCCAAGACCAAGACAATCAGAAATGATAGTAACACCTCTGTGATAACATATTTAAGAAGGAAATAAAAAGTTATTGTGTAGATGAAAATTGAAGATAAAGAAGAGCAAAGTGAGAACATGTGAATGACAATGCAGACACCAGAGTTAGTGGAGAAGAAGGGGGGAGAAGGTGCTCCAGGCACTGGAGCTGAGGATCCCTGCAGCCGGTGGTGAAGACCATGGTGGAGTAGCTGCATCCCTGCAGCCCGTGGAGGATCAGAAGGGTGCAGAAATCCACCTGGAGCCCATGGGGGAGCCCACATCAGAACAGACATATGCCTGAAGGAGGCTGTGACCCTATGGGAGGCCCATGTTGGAGCAGGGTCCTGGTAGAGACCTGCTGACTCATTGAGAGAAGACTCCTCAGTACAGCAGATTTTCTTGGTAGGACTTGTGGCCCTGTGGGGAACCCACACTAGAACAGCCTGTTCCTGAAGGATAGCCCCCCATGGAAAAATGACCCATGTTTCAGCAATGTCTGAAGAACTGTTGCTCTTGGGATAGACTCACACTGGAGAAGTTCATGAAGGACTCTCCCTGAGCAGCAGCAGAAACAACCTGTGATGAGCTGACCATAATCCCCATTCCCCATCTCCCTCACCTTCTAGAGGAAGAAGGTAGAACTTGGAAGGAGAAAGGGGTGGGGAGAACATATTTTTCAGATTTATTTTACTTCTAATTCTCCTGCTCTGATTCTGTTAATAATACATTTAACTAATATCCCCACTTCGAGTCTGTTTTGACTGTGATGGTCATCAGTGAGTGATCTCTCCCAGTCTTTATGTCAGCTCATGAACACTGTGTTGTACTTTATCTCCTCTTTCCATTTGCAGAGAGGAATGAGAGAGCAGCTTTCATGGGTACCTGGGAACCAGCCAGTATCAACCCACTACATAGACATAGATGGCAAGGCTGAAAGTGGCATGAACAGGAAGGACATCATTATCAACAAAACTAGGGCTGAAAGAAGCCCAGTTCAAATGCATCCACAAAAATAAGGAAATGCATTCTGGGGAAAGCTCTTTTCATGGGAAACCGAGACCACCAGGTATTTATGTGAAGGGCCTGTACATTAATGCACAAGACCTGAGGAACAAACAAGGAGTAACTGGAAGTCTGCACACAGTTACACAAATATGATATCACTGGGGTAACAGAAACACAGTGGGGTATCTGAAATGGCTGGATCACTGAAAAGGACAAAAGACAGACTTTTCAGGAAGGTCGGGCTGGGTAAGTGAGAAGATAGAATTGCTCTTTATGTGAAAGAGCGGCAGAAATGCATGGACCTTTGCTTACGGACAGATGATAAGCCAGCTGAGACTTTATAAGTCAGGGATGGTGAGCAGAGCAGAGAGGGTTATGTCACAGATATCTGCTATAGACTGCGTAATTAGGAAGAAATAGACTAGGTCATCCCTGGACAACTAGAAAATGTTTCACAAACAAAAGCTTTGATCCTCATGTGTGGCATAACCAGCCTGAACTCTTCTGAAAGGACAAAAGAAGTTCAGTAGTATATTGACAGCAGCTTCCTGTCACAGGTGGTTGAGAAGCTGATGAGTGGTTGATGCTGCTGGATCTCAAATTGGCGAACAAGAAATGAGTAGTTGAACTTGCAAAGGCTGGTGACAGCCTTGACTGCTGAAACAAGGTAGATATCCTGACAAGAGAGAAAAAAAATACCAAATGGGATCACACGTCACTGGGTTTCAGGAGATCACGTTTTGGACTCTTCAGGATATAAGAGCCCAACGGGGTAGAGCTTGAGAGTAGGAATTCTATGCAGAGGGGCTCAAACCAATGGTCCTAGGCCAATTATATGAAGTTCAACAAAGTGCCATATCCTATCCTTAGGTCACAACAACCTCATGCAACACTACAGGATGGAGGAAGAGTGGTTGGACAGCTGCCTAGCAGAAAAAGACCTGGGCATGCTGGTGTACAGATGGCAGAACATCAGCTAACAGTGTGCCCAGGTGGCCAAGAAGGCCAAATGTCACCATCGTTCATATCAAAAATAGTGTGGCCAGCAGGACCAGGGCAGTGATCATCCCCTCCTCTACTCAGTGCTGTTGAGGCCACAAAATTTTGGGCCTGTCACTACAAGAAAGACATTGAGATGCTGGAGCATGTCTAGAGAAGAGCAGTGGAACTGGTGAAAAGTCTGGAGCACTAGTCTTATAAGGAGCAACTAAAGGAACTTGAGACTGAGGGGGAAACCTTTCACTCTCTACAACGTACAACTGGTTGAACCTGGAGGCATGGCTCTGCGCACCCTCACCTCCCTTGGACTGTCAGATCTGGCCCAGTACTTTCTCCTAGCATAAAAATCATGTCTCCCCAACATTGTAATCTGCATTTCTTATCTGTCAACAGACTTTTTGGCAGGCCTTTCATAGTACTCTGCGCTAAGCTCATACAGCTGTGCCATGTCTGAAGTGCATCCCGGATACACAAGATGTCTATGTGGGAGGCTTCCAGCAGTGGTCATTGAGACCAAGTTGCAGTGTACTCCCTTGTTAATGTTCTGGTTGTCTTTCTTTTTTCTGTCTAGTTATTGCCTTGATACTTACATCTTATATTTGCTTTTACATATATAACGCATATATCTACTATCATATTTTCAAAGTAATTTATTCATTGTCTGTTTTTGCAAAAACAGTAAACTAATTATTTGTTCTTAATCATGGATACAAGCCATTACCCAAAGAGATGGGTAGACCTCTGAAAGGTACCAGTCTGCAGATCTTTTAAGGATACAAGAAATTGTGGCTATTTTGTTCCTGAAAGTACAGTATTTCCTGCCATTACATGCTAAGCAGAGTTTAGTGGTTAGTCATCTGTATGGCTTTAAATAACTATTTTAAAAATGATTATGAATATTTTCAATGAATTATTCTTCATGCTAATTCATGCACAAGAGAATGCATCATCCGTAAGCCATAGTCTGTTTCCCTTATGCATGCTGTATAGCCTCTGCGCCCTGAGAATATTCCTCATTTCAATTCTAACTCCTATAAATAAGGGTGTGATAATCTCTATTAACAGCAAAGAATTTAATACCTGATAGGCAGATATGTGATCAGATGTGTCATTTGATACATGCCTTATCAAATAAGCATAAAAGCTGTCAGAAATATGATAATATTTCATACAAGCATCATTTAGTGTAGATGAAAATAATCTGATGGATAAAATCCAGTCTTCTCTATATACTTTCTGTGTCATTCCTTTGTGTCTGTTTCCCTTCACATAGGCTTCAGAGTAAACCCATATGGGATATGTAGGACTTCAATTTATACTTAGAGGCATTTAGGAATGCCATACTAGGGATGAGAGATATAGAGTGCATGCTGAGACCGTGAACAGACTCTAGAATGAAAGTTCTAAAATTAAGAAAGGATATTTTTCTGTCTCCATTTATCAATAGTTTATTTTTGGACATAATTCAGGAAAGTAACATTGGTAGTGATGCCGTAAGGGTCTCAGATAAAAATTGAAAAACAGAGTGAAGGGGAAAAGCAGCTTTACTGGTCAAAGGCCAATGATCTAACGAGGAAAATCATAACAATCTTCCCATTTTTATAACATTCTGAGCACCCATCCCCCATACTATCTAATTAAAGTCCCTCTTACTTCTATGTTACCCCAACATCCAACAGAATTGTCCCTTATTACTTAACCCCACCTATGTCCATCCCTTAGTAGGCCTGGAAGCCTAACTCTGTGTTTTGTCTTGTACCCCATTTATCTACACACAAGAATGCAAACACACAGGGACACAGGCTCTTCTAGCCCTTAATATTCCAAGTTATCCAGCTACCTAGCTAAAGTGGATTCTCTAAAATATTAAGCATACCCCTTAAGGCATCAGTAGATGCAGTTTTCTTCTGAATCTTCTTATATTCACAGTTCAGATAAACATTTACTCATAAGACTTACCTGTTCTAATTTGACTGTAATATGTATGACAGGGGAGGAAAATATCTTTTGGTTTTGAAAAGATATTTTCAATTTTAATTAAGGATCCACTTTGGGAAACCTTATTTATAATGGACCAAAAATAAGCATGGTGATTTAACAAAAGTCAGTAGAAATTTATTCAGTCTTCAATATCTGTGATGTTGATATCATTTATTTCATAGACTGGAGATGCCCTGTCTCAGGAGGCGCAAGGAAAACCTCCATTCTTTGTTGGACGTGTTGGGGAACATAGTTAACAAAGATAAGGAAAAAGCTGAGGTACTTAACACCTTCTTTGCCTCAGTTTTCAACAGAAAGACAGGTTGTCCTCAGGTCAACTGGCCTTCTGAACGGGTAAAAAGGGACAGGGTCCTGAATAGTCTCCCTGCAATCCGTGAGGAAGCTGTTAGCCATGTGCACACAAACTTGGCAAACAACAGAAAGATGTATGATGTTATACTGCAGAAGGTAACTATAGTATCTGGGGCATCATTTTAGTCAAGACTATATACCAGGCATTCCTCCCCTGGATCTCTCTTCTTGGGCATCCTATTGATCTTTTCATAGTTAACTAATTAATTTAGAAGTATTTCATTTTACGTTTGTTGTCCTAGGAAAGCCTACACCATCATCCAATCTAGGAGGTCAACTCTTCATTGAATATGAAATTAGATACTCAGTTAATGAAGCTTTATCTCTTATTTGATGACTGACAGTTAATCTGTCGTATGTTCTCTGTCTGAATCCCTTAATAGGTTTACAGAGAGTTAACTCTGACTTTGGTCTTCCATTAACAGCAAGAATTTGCTGGTTGGAATATTCTGCTTGCTTAATTATTTAGTGGCTCAGTAGCACAGGCAGCCTCCATAAAAGCCAAATGATCATACACAGCAACAAATAAACACCATAATCTTAACAAGATTATCATAATAAAGAGTCATCAGAGACATTAAAATTATCTGCTTTAATTATGAAATTATAACCCCATTAACTCCTCTGCATGAAAACCAGGAATTGGGGAATAGCAAAGAAGAACCCAGAAATGGCTATTATAAAGTTGATAGCAAATTACAGAGAGGGTGAAAGAGATTTGCTGTGTAGGCTCAGATATTGCAAGTAATTTATTTTGCAGCATATGTTTCCTATAGATTAGGCTTTTCAAAATGAGGCCTCAAGAACTGTGGGTTTTTACCTTGTCTTGCCTTTTTTTTTGCCTTTTCTCAACCGATTTTGTTTACTAGCCTAAGACAAGTTCAGTTGAAAGCTACAAACTTAAAAGCACACCCTTATTTAAATATGCCTAAAGCTGTGAATTAATTATGCCCTAAATAAGTTATTATAACAATATTGCCACTTATTCATTATTTATGGTTACTTGTTGAAAAGTTTGTAACAGCAAAAGTACGGAACTGACATTTCTAAAGACATTAACATGAAAATGAGCTGAATTTAAAGAGAAAAAAATATTCAATTGGCAAGCTTTTACCAATGCAGTCTTCAATAATGCATATACTAGCCACTTCTTTTTGCTTCTACTGTACACATGTAATATTCATGGCTACTTATTTTTTTTTAGTTTGCATGATAAATAAATTAAAACTCCCTCAGCTAGGGATCTCCTCAAAGTAGTTTTATACTTTAAGAAAAAGATTTAGTATTGTTGTTATCTCATAATGAGAATTTATCTTATAAAGAATTCAGGTAATAGAGTTTTTAGTAAGAGATATTGTCCCTTAATTTTAAAAGTAACAGTCTCTGTAACTTTCCTAAATTAAACTTTTGAATATTAGGTAAGTAAATGTATATATTTTCACTTTTTCACAGTAGCACATAAAGACTGTCATCATAGAAATTATTACTGAAATCAGATGACATATTATTGTTGAACAACTAACTTTCTTTCAGTAGAGACTGAAACTAGCTATGAGATCAAGTTGTAATCCAAAGAAGCAAAGATAAATTTCCGGAGCATGTTTTAGGGAATTCATTAAAAGGCTACATGCAAAGCTTTTAGTAACTCATTATCCATAAATGGAACCAAATTTCTCCTAATCCAGAAGAGCATTAGTATGAATTTGAAAAATTCACATTGCTCACAAGAAATTGTCCTTTTTCTTGTGCATTGGTTGAGTTCTATGGGCTTTTGTCTGCTTGTTCCTTTTTACTAGGCAATCAGCATGTGTGCAGCTATCTCGCTGCTAAAAATGTTATTTGAAGAGGAAGTAAAACTACTGCTAACTGTTATTTATCACAATTTGTCCCTGGCCATATATACATCTCAGATATATCTAAAATAGAGGTATTGTTTTGAAAATCCTCAACCTACTTTGACAACTGAAAAGATTTTCATAGGTCAGAGTATTACAAACATGCTAGACTTGTATTCACTACTGTTTTACAATAGTGCAGTTTCTATAAGTGTGTTTTTGTGAGCATTTTTCATTATTAGCAATATGAGCTCTTGATAAAACTTGAGAAAAGTTAATGTCGACATCTACTACATTACTTCCAAAGAAAAGTTGTCATTATTTGTCTCACTTCAAGCTAAAGCCACTTTTTTCATAGGTTATAGATTTATTTCATCATTCCCATGTTATGACAATATGAAGTAATACAAGCAGGATACTGTGAAAATATATTCTAGATTACTTTGTTTATTTTGCTCTTTTTTTAATACCTGTTGCTAGTCTATATATTCTGTACAAAATGGAAATCTGATATATCATTTCACCTGTACTTGAGGATTGTTGGGGTTTGGGGAGGTGCTGGGTCTTGGGGGGCGGGGGTTCTTGGGAAAGAGGGGGGAGGGGAGGATGCTTGAAAGGTGTTTTAAAAGGTGTTTACTTGTTCCCTGTCTGTGTAAAACCATGTTTTTTCCCTTAAGAAAGAAAGCTGAGGTCTGGGAAATCTGGGGAGCTTTCTTCTCCGCCTTGCTCTCTGCGTGCCAGGACAGGGCTCTCCCCCCGCTCCTGCCCTCTGGGACTGGTGGGGGGACTGAGGCAGCCCCTGTTCCTGCTTGATCTCTCTCTTGGGGGAGGCAGGGGTCACCCCAGCCATCTCTCCACGGTTTCCCCATGTTGGGAGAGCAGATCCGGTCAACTGGTGTGGAGTACCCCATCCTCACTCATCATGAATCAGCGCCGGGGGTGTTCCTTTCCTCCCGGTCCCGGTTTCCATGGCAGGGGAACAGCAGCAGCGCGGGATGGGGGTGGCTCGTCTCGCAGCACTTCCACGGCACCGGGGGGAGAGACAGGAGTGGTGCCGGTGGCAGTGGCCACGCCCATGGCCAGCGCCTGCGCCATGGCAAGCCTGGGTCCTGCACAGAACTCTGGACAGATGCAGCGGGGACGTGGTCAGAGTGGTGGTGCTGCTCCCCGGCCCCCCAAGCTGCAGCGGGCCCTGGCTCTGAGCGGCGGTGGTTGGTCCCAGATCCCAGGCAGTTCCCACAGGCAGCAGGTGCCCTGCGGGTGAGCCTGGTGGCCCTGGGGGTGCCCCTGTGGCTGGTGACCAGTGGCAGCTGCTGGCCCCCAGGCCCCAGGAGCGCCCCAGCTGCCCCACATGGCAGCATAAGTGGCCCCGCTGTCCCTGAGGTCCCTCCTGCGGGAGTCCCTGGGACAGCAGCGAGGCCCCGCACTGGCACTGTGTGGGTGGTGGCTGCGTGGAGGAACGGTAGCCACTCCAAGGGTTCCGTGGGGTGGCCCACGGCCAGTAAACATGGCATCTCCAAGCTCCAAACACACGGTATTCGGTGGGAACCGCCATTTTGCCTGGAGTGAAAACCCCAGGAGAGAGGTGGAGCCCGGCACCGCTGACCAATCAGAGATGGCTTAGCCGGGAAGAAGACAGTGAGATTCGCATGAGACTTGGACAGCTTAAAATGGCTGAACACGAAAGTCCTCCTTCTCTTCAGCTTCCTTTGAGCTGGGGAGCAGCACGGCCCCTCTCCTCCCAGCTTCCACACCCCACGGCTTGACTCCACCCACCTTCATCAGCACCAGAGCCAAGCCAGCATAATCGCAAGTGAATGCTTCCCCGAGGTATTCCTGGGGTGGAGGGTGCTTTTCACTTCTTTTGTATTTTGCAGACTTCAAGGGCCGGGAGTGATACCATCAGAGACAGAGAGGTGGCTTCCTTTCCTTCTGCTTCTTGGCCAGCCCAACCTGGCCTTGAGCAGCAGTCTGTTTGTTTTTTTATTTTTTATTTTCTCCTGCATGACTCTGTCGGGTTTTCATATTTGTGTACTTTTGTTTAAGTCTGGGGTTCCCATAAAGGTTTATTTGGTAGAGCCCTAGACGAATAAACTATTACCTGCTGTTAAAATTCTGTTTAGTCTTTTCGTTGTCATTGGGCACGCCCCTAGTGAAAAATAGTGGTTCAAACCACCACAGGATTTATTTCTAACTTGAGGTTTACAATGAAAGAGACATTTACTTTTGATGGGTGTCACAAGGAAGCCCATGGGAAGAAAATGCTAAATAGTTATGCTTTTGTGAGTTCCCATCCTCACTCAGTCCAATGCTATAGCAGGCATGAAACTAAGACCTATATGAATGTGGCAGAGAAGCTTCATGTTGCACACAGGTAATTTTAAATTAGATCTTTCTGTCATTTCAGGCGGCATATCTTAATTCATAGAGGAAAAAATATCTTGGAAGTCTGTCCTGGATTAAAGGACTAGAAATTTTTAAATAAAATTAGACAAAATAATTTAGAGATAACAACTTTATTATGTAAGATATATGTATATATACTGTATAAATATATATATATCCTTGATTAAAGGACAATAAAGGATGTTATCAAACAAACAAGAGACGCATAGGAAAGGCAGCAATTTATTAAATATATGAGGTGAGTATAAATATGGATGGGTGTATAGATGTGGATATGAATGAACTGATATGACTTGTTATTGAAGTGGTGAATCAAAGAAAAACCCACAAGAGCAATAATCAATGTCCTTAGAAATACAGCTGTCCCTTATGCCCTCTGGCAGTTCCGATGTGCTGGAGGTGCAGGAGCTGCAGTGATTCCTCCGGTCAGTGGGGGTGCTCGGGAGCTCAGGGGCTTCAGTGACTCCCTTCCCATCACTCAGAACGGAATCCAGAGCAGGGAGGAAATACGTGCAAATAGAAATGGCAGGTGCTGAGCCCAGGGACCGAGAGGAACTTGAGACACCCTGGGAATATGAGGAAAACTTAGAGATGGGAGCACATGAATCCAGATTTTTGGTGGAGGGTCTGCAGTGGTCTCCAGGCACCTATGGCATCTGCAGGGGTCTCTCAGGGATCTCAACAGCTGAAAGATAGTGGCCAGCGAGCTCAGTAGGTCGTACAGGAAGGCAGGAGTAGCCGGAGTTGTGTTGGGTCCCATCGAGCAGCGCTGCTGGGATAGCTGTCTCTCCCTTGCCACACACCCAAAGAGGAAGCAGACTGCCCTGCAGGTCTTTTTTCCCATGCACCTCTCCAGTGGAGCAGTTCATTTAGCCCTAGGGAAAGGGGGTTATGCAAGCATGGACCACCCCCCCACGCCCCCACCCTGTTTCCCCATCTTCTCCCCTGGGGAGGGGACAAGACTTTCCTTGCTATCTTCTGGTGTTGAAAGAGGGCTCTTTGCTCCTCTGCCCCATCAGATGCCAGGCAGGGCATATCTGCCCCCAAAACTCCCCCTCTCCCTGGGAACAAATGTGGCAAGGTACTGACCAGGAGTGTCCCACCTCCAGCCCACGGCTCAGGGGCTCAGTCCCCGCCCCCTCACTAGTCTGAGGAAAAGAAAAGAAGTTATTTTTTTGTTTTCCTCTCCAACCCATCACAACATAATAGGACTGTATGTGTGTATTTAAATGAAAAAATTAGAAAAACAGAGAATAAAACCACAGTATAATCAAGAACAAGGAGCTATTATACAGAAATTACCCTTTTCTCCGGAATGTCCTCAGAGGCAGTGACAGCCATGATGCTGGGGCGGGGGAGGGGTGGTGGTGGTGTGCAATTGGACTCTCTTTAGAGGCAGAGATGTAGTTGGTGGCCGCCAGGGGACACTTACAGAGCCACTGGATATGTGGCATGACCATGGATGCTGGGAGAGCTTGGAGCTGGGGAGGAAGTGATGGGTGAAAAGGAACCAGTAAAAGGAACAATGCTTCCAGTTGAGCTATTGGACCTGAGGAGAGATGGAGAAACCCACAAGCTGATGAATAGAAATACACTGCCGTCACATGCCGCTTGTTCATCACATGCTGCTGCCAACTGCTGGTCTATACAGTGCCGCTGCTGAAATTTAAAAAAAGTGGAGGATGCATGCACTGCTGTTTAAAAATGCCTTCTATTTCCAGTTCCAGTACAATCAGGAGTCTCTGCATGGTGGGGAACTCCCAGCAATACCCTGCACTCAAAGCCTTGCTGCCTCCCGAGACCAACCTCCATACCCTGCCGGGGCAACGTGACATGGCAGCAGGGCTGAGAGGTGCCTGCTGGTGCAGCAACTGCCACACTGTGTCTGGGGTGGAGGGTTGGTGCCACTGGTCTAGTCCAGTCCCACCGCCCAGCACCTGTTCCACAAGCCTGCACACCGTCGTGTAGGTCTCTGTCAAAGACCTTGTTAATGTTTTCAAAATGATATCCATTGCTCTTTCCATAGGTAGTGTCTCATGAAAAAGGGCAGTTTATTTAGGTGTGATCTGAACTCAGCAAATCCATAAAAACCTACTCCTAAACATCTTCTAAGAGGACTTTCTTTGAAATGGTTTCCAAGAAGATTTGCAACGATATGGCTGCACTTCAAATGCTTTGTTTGCTTTTGGCTCCCAACTGCAAGAAAGACATTGAGGTGCTAGATAACATCCAAAGAAATACAATGGAGAAGGTGAAGGGTCAAGAGCAAAAGTATTGTGAGGAGTGGCTGAAGGAGACAGGGTTGTTTAGCCTGGAAAAGAGAAGACCTGTTAGCCTGGAGAATAAGGCATCAAAAAGAATAGGTGATGAAAAAAGTGATAGGATCTCTTTCCTTGAAGAAATTCAAGATATTGCTAATCAAAAGCCACAGCTGACATGAGCTAGTCCAGAATGCAATCATACTTAGTGTAGCAGGAGCAGATGATCATTCAAAGAGCACTTCATACCATTTTGTTTTACGTTTTTAAGTTTCCATTGCTGAATCTTACTGATACTTATTATTCTTTTCAGTCCATTTATGGCCAAATGAAAAGTATATTTGTCTTATATGCATTTGCATGCACTTAGATTATGTAACTCAGTTTCGAGAGATAGTAGAGAAAACTATCGGCACACTAATTAGAGTGAGACCATAGAAAACAAATCTAGTCTTCTCCTGAGCCAGAAATCCATGCATTTCCTTTTTGCAAGTAATATCCTTGTGTTACACAATGTGCAGCTCAGGTAAAGACACTGACTTTTAGCTGAAGCACACTTGTAGTGTCAGCCTTTAGAATTCTTAAAACAGTTCAAAGAAAGAGAGAGATTTTCAGTTCCTTAAAGTTGCTACATAACCATATAAAGTTTATCCATGATTTTTAGCTGAATGAAAAGCATTACTAGATCAGCGGACATATTGTAAAAATTTGTAACATTCTGACAGCTTGTGGTCCATCTTTTTTTTTTAGTTATTTTTTTCTTGGTTTTTCACTCTGCTCTATCAATAGTTTTTTCCCCCCTTTCTTTTTGTATCTATATACTGCTTTCACTTCTGCTTCCTTCAGCATCACTTACCAACTTTTAATAAATAGCATTATAACCTCTGGCTTCACTTTCCTGTAATGCTAGTCAAATACTATATAGTTTAGGAATTCTCAGTTTAAATTGTTTTTAGTATTACTTTTACTAACTTTTTCTAAATCTGGAGAGGTCTTCAAACTGCCAGACATAAAAAGTCTTAATAACTATAAGTGAAAGATTACTGAGTGGCAGAATGGGAAGAGAAAGTGTTTGGATCTGAGATATGACAAAAAAATTCATCCTCTTCTCTCTGACCCTCTGTAAAATTAGTATATTCTCTAGATGCTGCAACAGATTTAAGAAATTATATAAATAAAACAGGTACCAAAAAGTTGATGAACAGCAAGCCTAAGAGATTTTGACAACTGTAACTGTGAGAAGTGAATGCAAGTACTGTGAAAAACAAATATGGATAGTATGACGGAAACAAAATAGGGAGGTAAGTGACAAGTACATGCACTGAACTGCCACAAATAGGGATTATATCGTAATGATCAAAAGGCAAGCTGGCAAACATAACAAACAATGCAGCATTGAAGGAAACAAAGTAAATGATCTTGATATAAACTCAAGAACCAGACTTTGGTTTCAGAGCAAATTGTACCAATAGAAGCCATAGCTCTATTACATAAAAGTGTTTGCGCCAGTAGCAAGGATAGTGGTTTACATAGCATAAAATTGGGAGATTAAAAGAAAATGGAATACAAAATCCTCTAAAATTTTGGCTATATAACTGTGAGGGTAAAAAGGTAAAGAAATCTATACACATTAGAGGTCATGGTGTGACTATGACTGCTTCTTTAGAATATTGCCTTGTCAACGTGACATTTTTTGTCTACATGAATTAGATATAATCAATTAATTTTGTTATAGTAATGGAATGTAATCTGATCTTTGATAACAGTCCATCATTATTAATTAAAAAAATCCATTATGAAATAGGATTGCAAATAAGAGATCATGTTTGTCTTTTGACTCAGAATATTCTGTAAATCTGCGTGATTCAGTAAACTTTATAGCATTCCACAAATTCTTGTTTACAGTACAAGAAAATCTGGATTTCTTCTTTTAGATTTTCAACTAAAAGCCTGAGAATCGGTAGAATGATCCAAACAGATTATGTAAAATGTTTACATTCTTCATAGAATTGATGGAGAGAAATAAATACTTTAACTGAAGAAAATAGAAAACCTGTAGGATTATAAGCACCTGGTTAAAACTAGCAAAAGGAAACCCTGGCTATGATACCTTGTCTGAATTGTTGCTACTCCACAGCCTAGGCCCATGGGTCTATTTAGGATATAAAATGTGTTATACGTCTCTGAGACTATATAAGCTTCATTATTCATAAGATAGAGGAATTAGAGGACACTAGATTTTGCATAAAAACTTTGTAGTGAGACTACTTGTAAAGTAGATTTCAACTTTGTCCCAAGACTGAGACTGGTGAGGAGTGGTCTTACATATTCTGAAAGACTTCTCTACTTGTCCAGCCCCTGAGGACATTCTCAGGCTTCATGGTTCCTGCCCAAAATTTCTTGGGACCATCCTCCACCGTGCCCATGGTCTAGAACTCCATTCTGCCCATCCTAGGTCATCATTTCCATCTGTCCCAGAGAAGTTGTGCAAGTGCCAATCTCCAGCTCCAACTCTGGCTCTATTTGAGAGATTGATCTCATAGCCTTGTTTCTGGCCCTGACTTCATTTATTTCTGACTAGGAACTCAGGATGGACTTTGTCCCTGGTATACCTCTTACTGTAGCAAATGGACCTTGTTATCAGCCCTTGGCTCTGCCAGCTATGTTCAGATCTTGTGGAACTGTGACTCCTTATTAGAAGTACTTCTTGCACTGGAGTCACTCTTGGTTCTGCTTGTTTCTGGATCAGACCTTTTCTTGCTTCTCCTTGACAACAAGTCATTGTATCATTGATGAGTTTGAAGTGAGCTATCTGTCTTTTCTTGTGCAAGTTGATGCATAAGGCTTGCAGTCAAATTGTCACATTCTTTCACAGCAGGAGTCTCAACTCACAACTCTGCATTAAGTACATACCACTTTTTACCAAGGCATCAGTCTGAAGACAACTCTATATTTTTCTTCAAGAGAAACTGTGACATAATCAACAGCACAACATGCACCAGTACCTATTTAAAGAGGAATGGCATTACCTCTATGTTCTATGAGATGAGATACATCAACAGAACTTTTAGGTGAACAAAAGACTGAATGATAAAATAAGGCAAAAGTTTACTCTGCTTGTGCCCTCTTGAGCAAAGTGGATGAACCGTGACTTTTGGGTATAGATTTGCTTTGAGCCAATATGGTGGGTTTATGGCCCAGAGACACAACTATTATTTGTAATGGGTTTTTTTGTTTATTTGTTTTACCCTTCATTGTGCCTGCAATGTTGTGAACACTGATGCAGCCCTGAGGGGCTGCAAGCAGTTTTTACAGCATGAGAAAAAAAAATGTGTTATATGCTTTGGGATCTAGAGTTAGGGTTTGTGAAGGTATTAGAAGTTATAGTGCTGGATGAGGTAGATCTGAAAACTGTAAACATAGAGGAAATTAATTTCCTATAATATCATTCATGCCAACTTTTTTAAGTGATCTCTAGATTTAGCTACTTTTAAATCTATACCACTAATTGGTTTTACTTCCACTCTAAAATAAAAATAATAATAAAAAAAATAAAAGAAAACAGTCTTCAAGAAAATTAACATTCATGCAAAATGCAACAGGAATATACACGTTTATAAGGTAGACAAACACAAGACAAATGCTCAGGTAACTGGGTTCTTTCACAGTGAAGAGGTATCCCTTACACTATGCAACAGATATGGTTTAGAGATACGAGGACAGGACACAGAGTTCAGAGGAGTGCTATGCAATGTGGTTGAGGATAGTCTATCTCAGCATTTGGGTTGCCTGAGTAGAATGGACTTAGATGATTCTGTGTTTGCTGGGGAAATGAGTGATGACTCTCTACCTGAGATTACAAAGACGCACTAAAGAGCAAACAGCTCCCAAACGAGTTACACACGAAAGAATTAGTTCTTCAAACTGGTATGCAGTTTAAATATCTTCTTCCTAATGTAGACACCTTTCTAGCCTACCCTTTATAGTCATGAAAGGCAAATAGATGTTTTTAGGCACTTGGTCTCAGCCGTATTTTTGGATAAGGCAAACCGTGTCTTGAAAACATCTACTTTTTTTTCTGTAACTACAAAAAAGCTGAGAGGGATCACTTGGTCTGCAAATACCAATTTTTAATATGGATTCCACACAGCTTATTTTTCAAGTTTGGTAAGACCGTAAAGTTAACACAAAATTGCTATTAGTGAAGACTGGATGTCAGAGATAATAACTTTCATGGCCTATAGAGTCAGTCAGCAAATTCTCCTCTCCAGTAGTAAGTCTTTCTAGCAATGCCATTTTTCAACGAATTTTCCAAACTTCTATGCAAAAGTCACACAGCTTCAAGGTGTAATTTCTTAAATACCATACCTTTCTGGTAAATATGACAAACTATTTCATTAGAAAAAACATCTGGAATAAAAATAGATACTAATTGTAATTGTGTGTATACAGCCATAGGACATATTTGCTGAATAAAAATCACACTTCCTGATGCCTTTAAGAATTTAGCAACCCGAAATGAAGAGAGAAACTTCCATAATAAATAGCAAATATCTATTTCCTCTTCTTCCTTTGCACAAATAATGGAATATATTGTAGTGACTATTGGATTGAAATGACTGTTACTTTCAATGAGAGCAGAATTGCTACAGGGTTTATTAGAATTTGCAGTTTTCAGCTTCTTAATACCTTTTAATTACAAGACTTATCCTGCTTACTGATTCAAAAAGCAGACATTAAGAAATTGATTCTCATTTATGTTCAGGCATCTTTAGTTAGTTTTGGTTATGAAAAGGGAACTAGTTTCTTAAAGCCCCACCCAAATCTCCCTAATCTTTTTTGTTGAACTATTGCTTCCATTACAATTTTCTTTTACATTCAGTTTGAGTATACATTTCTGTTTTTAACATCAACATTAGTTCTTTTTTTAATTAACATAATTAGTATATAATTAGAAAATCAAAAGAAATACTGAGATACTATGAACATGTAAGAAACACTGTATTTGAAATTGATTTGCTGTGACTTTTAAATAATTCATTTATCATTAATACTTTGTAGTTTTATTTGATAAAAGAAATCTTTTAAAGTTAACCCATAGGTCCAACAGAAAAAATATAAATCCATCAAGATTTAACAATTACACAAAAAACCCCTAGGTTCAAATCAGGAAAATATATTCATTTTGTAATAAGTTTTTGCATGGAAATGTTTTTTCCATCCTTCTAGGTATAAAACTCTTGTTCTAACCACCTGAAACCTTAATGAAATATTTTGTAATGGTATATATTAATCCAAAAGCAAAGTTTATTTATAAGCTGGGCAAACATATGTTGTTAACTGAAATTCCCTATTAAATCCCTATTTAATGTCTTCAAAAGGATTAAAATATTAATAACAGACATTCAGAGTGATAACGAAGATATTAAGGACATATTGTAAATGAACAGTTTTCTGAGCTGGGAAAGGTTGTATTTTAGGACCTATGAACAATTTTTCCCATTTGATTTTATAACATTCTGAGAAGCTACAATATTTTTTGTACTTGTACAACCTCAGAAACAGATATCCTACTATACACATACTTAACTCAGATGTGTGGGGTTTTTTTTAACTAGTCCTAACTTCTGTGTACAGAAGAGAAAAAAAACACATTAGTATGAGGATGGAAACTTCCAATCTAATAAAAGAATAATGGGGAAATAACAGCAGAGATTTCTGACCATGTGTAGATCACAGTGGAACACGTGATAGTGCACCTTTGAAACATGGTTATACATTTACATGAAATACAGCGCAGCTTCTGCCTCATCTATCTGCCTACCCCCTTTACATAAAACCTAGGACATCTGGTGTAGAAAGATGGGTCTGATTTTCACAAAAGTGACATTTCAGTTCCAACATGCATCATGTTTTCTGTGGACATTAAGTAAAAGACAGGAAGACAATCCTCTTCCTCTTTCTGAACCCCAGGATGCAAATTCCGTTTCTTGCATCCTTTTCTTCACTTCCACCTGGTCTCAAATGAATGTATATATCAGTGAAGATAAAGCAGTAGCGGTAAGGACAGGAAGACTTTATCCAGAAATCAAAATTACAGAGTATCTAGAAATCGAAACTACAGAGTGTCATACTACTTAACACAATGCAAAGGAAGCTCTAGAAAACAGCAAGAGAAGGATATAGCTACCCCTTAAAAATAAATGGTAGAGACAAAATCTCAAGTCGTCCACTTTGTAGCATTAATTTCAATCTATGCTCCTACAACCCACTGAGGAACAGAAAAGCTGAAATTCATCCTCCTATGATAGACATCCTATCATACTTCATGTTAGCTAAAGGGTACAATTCCTTTCCATTTCTGAAGTTCGAATCAGCATAAATCAGAGGGGAAAAACTACTCAGGATTTTTAGGTATTTTATATGCTGTGTGAATCCGCTTAGAGAATTGGAATGTTAGAATAAATCCTGGTGGACAGGGTTCAGTGGTTACAAAACAGGTGAGGTAGCCACAGGTGCATGGTAAATGTAATTTGTCACATTGTTCAGCAGTTTAACACATGAGTAGTTTCGCACCATATGTAGTACAAGTGCAGACACATACAAACCACCAGCTTGTGCCAGCCTAGCCATTAGCGAAATCTCTGTACATGAATATGAATCTCCAATCTTATTTTGCTTAATATACAGAAATATTTAAATGAATCTAGATACAAAACAATTTATAGAAAACACTGAGAAGAGAGGGAGAGGTTACAAAAATACTTGAAAATACATCCATGACCTACAGGTTCAGGAAATCATTCATCCTGTCTATAATGAATGTAGATGTACTACTGTATGAAGGAAATAATAATGATCTATATTATTCTTAGAAGAATAAAATAAGTAAGATAATTATCAATTTTTACCTCTGAGGTTTGCTCAAGTAAAATATTACTGTTAACACCACTGAAACTTCTTCCTTTGAATAAGGTAAATTTAAGCTTTATATATGGATTAACTACTAATATCTTTATCTTTCTGTAAGCATAGTCTTGTAATCATATCAAATACACACTTCATCTCCCTCTTTAAGCTTATAAGCATAGTGTTGTACAACCTCTTGAAAGTATTCAGGATTTTCTCAAAATGTTCAAACAGCTAGGCTGTAAAAAGAAAAAATGACATTTTAGTTCAATGTTTTTGGTGTGATAAAATGCAGGTAATATATCTTCATGCTCTCAAGTGCTGATTTAATTGCTTTCTAGAAATGGTTTCATGTGTAGTCTACACTTCATTTCTAGAAACAGAACGTATTTTTCAGAACAATGTTTGATTGATTTACTATCATTTTCCTAGCACTTTCTGAGAATCAAAGATATTTATCAAGAAAAAGAGGGTCCATCTCCATAACTGTAGGACTTACTACCAGAGTTCTGAAGTTGCTGATTTGACCAGTGCTTCCTGATGAAAATAGGAGAAAAATAGATTGTCTAATGTTTTGTTGAAATTAAAATATTTTGTTATTAATAATACTTGGTAAATAAAGCCTGGAAATTAGAATGAAATTACATAATTTTCTTAAAATAAGAATAATTATTATTCTAATTTTACTATATGAATACTATTATGTCTTATAAGCATGCTATCTTAGAAGTAAAATGACACTAAATGACATGACACTAGGTAACACTTTTCCTGTAGTATGTAGGACACACTGTCTGAAAACCAAATTGTATGCCATTAAAAGTCACCTGAAAACAGTATTTTCATACAGGAGAAAGAAAATAATAGATGTTGATTCAAAATGGAAAGCTGACTTTCTTCACACTTTCATTGTTGGAAAATTGCAAGACAGTTATTCAAACCTAACTGTTATTAGGTGGTGATAAGACAGAAGTTATTATTTTTATAACAATATAATTGTTAATACAAATTAAATAATGACAAGCCTATGTAACTATGGATTTTCATTTTCCTAAAAATGGCATTGACTGCTAAAAAAGGCAATGTTTCTAACACAGCATATACTTTTAGTGCCATTTATTAGTTGCCTATGCATGTGTTTAATTGGATAAGGATCCATTAATTTGAGTTTTTTCGTGTTGCTTGGTGAGTAAATTAATTAAGGAAATATGAATTAAGCTGAATACGTTTAACGAGGTATGCTAATATGCAGTGATTCTAAACTGCCACAGGGTGGTAGGAGATACACTTTCCACAACATTTATCTAATTTGCAGAACTAAATGCTTTGCTACACTTCCATTTATTTAAATTCCTTATTGCAACATTTATTAATCGTATAGATCAAAAAGGGTAGACATAAATCAAAAGACAGAATTACACCTTTTGCACTATCACAGAGATAGTGTAAGACAACCACTTTAAACATTTCCAACAAATGTCTAAGCTTGTTTTCAAGTATCACATGCAGGAGATTTTGTTAACTTATATTCTTCCATGTTATGCTGTGAGTTACTTTGCAGATAATCTTTAGCATTGGTCGTGAAGAAACATTTTTATTATGTTAAAATACACTCAATATATATATATAGGAAATAAAAAATTATAATTTTATGTTCTTCATTCCTGTGTCATTAATGTCTGAAGGACTATTTAAATTTAGATCTCTCCTGTCCTGAGATGTTTAAAAATGTTTAAAAATCTGAGGCTGTACAGAATTTACAATCTAAATACAGTTTTATATGTATTTTACATTTACAATTTCCCTTATATCATCATTAATTCTGAACATACCCATAATTTTATAAATGTGTTAATAAATATTTACACTTAGGGGTTCTGTAGTAAAATAATCCTAGTTATAGGGCTACATGTAGATGTTTTACTGAACAAGAGTAAGTCAGAGAAGTCTATCTTTACACCTAGACCTACACCTTATAGTGAATTCAATTATTTTGTTTGAATACTAAGTAGCAAGATGCTATTTTTTGTAATCACATCTGTTCAAAGACATTACGCTAGCTGAAAAAAAACCTAATTTTTAAAAATAATTCTATAACAAATGTGAAAAAGAAGAAAGTATAAACACTCAAAAGAAATTAAAAAAAAAAATATTTAGTTCCAAAAATGTCCTAAAGAAAAAGAAAAAAGGGACTAGAAAGAGCCTGACCTTGTTCAATCATATATATATATGCTGTTCAGTTTTAAAATTCAGCAAATCTTCCAGACAATCTACATGCACCTGAAGGACAGAGGATTCAAATATTCAAGGAATGTGTTATGCAGAGGCTGTCAACAAGTGCTCAGTGAAATATTCTTTTGGCTGATACTTTCAAAGCTAGAGTATAGAAAATTAAATTACATAGGCCATTGCACTTAGATCCTGGAAGATAAGAAATATGTTTAGCATATTGAATCAGATCATTGTTTCTCAGTGACTGATAGGACAATTATGATAATTTAAATTATAATCTAACAATAGTGGACGGTCCCTTTTTACATGTCCATAATGAAAAGAAAAAATTCTGTAACATAAAAAAAAAAAATTAGTTAGATGTACAGCTCACTACATATCAAGGAGTGTTAAAAAAACAATGAATACTGTCAATAAGCATAAAAGAAAATAAAATCTCTGAAAATATCTCCTTTATAAAATTTTTTAATTCTTTTAGGATTAGATAATTTAATTTCTGGAGGAGTTTCTCCCATCATTTTTTTATGGAAACTGTCTCCAAATTGCTCAAAAGTCTAGCCTTAAAATAATTTAAATTAGATGAGGTTAAATTTGCATATTATACACACCTAAATTAAAATAAAATGTAGTGTATAATTCAGCCTATCTCATGATATGTACATTGTAATTCTGGTCTTGATAGGAAATAATTTGAAAGATTTCACAAATGTGATGTCCAATAATACCCATTTGAGCTGCCTGAACACTGATTTTTATTTTTTTCAATAGAAATGAATAACAACAAGAAAAGTTTGATCTTGCTTAATGTTTGAAAAAATATAGTGTGCAAATATTCTTCTTATAACAATAAAAAAATTAGGAATAATCCATACTTATAGTTTCATTTAAATTGCATATTTTTCCAATAATTAGGTGTTTTCTTATTGATTATTAGACCTTATCATCATAATTCTATAATATCTCTTTTATTAAGCAGATACTTCATGATGCCTTTGGCTTAAACATTGCAGAATTGACTTTTGCAGATCTAAAATAAATATTATTGTTACTGGCTTATATATTCTCTATTTGACTGCAATTTATTCAGTGTGTATAACTCAGAGAGAGGTTTTATCTGAACTGGAAATTCAAAGCAAATTATATGCTTTTAAATTATCACCTGATCAGTGCATTTTTAAGTTCCTTCCTTGAGTTCAAAAGATAGTTCCCATACTCTTCTACTTGCAAAATTTCTGTATTTATACATACATATAATAATAACATCACATTTTTGAGTATCAAAGTACTCTGGGTAATATAAGTTTTCCAGGAAAATTACCTCAGACACCATTATTATTGTTTCTCATTCTTTCAACAAATGATCATCAAGGAAGCCCATGGTACGACAAGAAAGGTAAATATATTTCTTCTAAAAATTGTAAGAGAACATTCCCATGAAATATAGTATTTGAATCAGTAAATGTTGTTTGACTTTATTCCAGCATGGAAAACAAAGGATAATGCTGGAAGTACAACTCAATTCTGTCCAAAGTTATTCTCTCATATCAAGGCTTACAACTATTATTCATATAAATGCATACTATATGTTACACTTCAATCTTTTGAGGAAAAATAAAATCTGATTTACTGGTAAGAAGGTGGACTGAAGTAAAACACTTCTTCTTTTTCTTTTTTCGTATAGTACATTAGAACTTGAGGTACTTTCACATGAATGCCAGCTATAGCTTCTATAAGCAATGACTAAGAGAAATCAAAGGAAATTATGTGGGTCTTAAAGGCTTCCAACCGAGTAAATTGTATGAACTTTAAAGAGTTTGGAAACTCTGTGGGAAAGCTGAGAGCAGTTTTTGGTACATCAAGTGCTGATGCTCTGTATATGTGAGGAAAAATAGAGAAAAGAAAGATTGTTACTATCGAAGTAGCTCTACATACTCAGCTGGGAAGAAGATTATTCTAGCTTCAAGGTGTTTCTGGCCTCCGTCACACATGGAATGTCCAATTCCTGCTCATGCCTTTGAGACTGAAGGTATTATACTGTCTCACTACTTTCCAGATACTTAGATTTATACTGAGGCAACAAAATGTGTATTTCCAAAGATATATGTTATACTGATTTCCAAAAATCCAATGTTCTTTTTTCTCTTACTCCTATTTGTTCAGAAGTAGTTAAGGTTTACTAAAATATTTTTCTTCCTCCTGCCAGAATGCAAAGACCAATTTAATTCTCAGTGGATAATAAATATTTTTTTTTTCTATTTTTTGAAAATAGAATAAACCTACAGGATTTTCCATAAATCTTTTGCTTTCAGAAGGTGATTGAACCAGTGATACCAGATGATACAGTGATGTAAAAGCATATGCAAATGCAAGATGTGAGAGGCACTATGCTCTCACTAAGAATCTGGCCTACCACATTACCAAAGTCTCTGCTAGAAGACCTTACACTGTGAAATGCCAGTCTGATTGATGTTTACACTTCAGTTTCTAGGTCCTCACATACATTGTGTCCATGGTTTTTTGAGAGAGAAAAAAAAAGCAAGACATATCATTCTGTGTATTCTCATGTGTCACAAGACACAGTTGTTGCTGTTAACTCATTTTTCTTGTCACAAGGCCCATTGTCGAAGCTTTGTTTGGATGTGAAAGGAATTGTGATTTGTCTGCAAATCGAGATATACCATGAATAAAAAAACCCACATCTGCATTACAAAAGTATAGTAGATCATTGCTTTTACATTTTGATCCTAACTGCAGACTTAAACTGTGATAATTTGGGCTGTCTAAAATAGATAATTAAATAACAATCCTTTCCTTGTAGGATATTAAATGCTTTTTTTATGCAGTATGTTGTCTAAATAACAGGAGTTGGCTATTAAGGAGCTCTTTTTTCCCCTTTTCTAGGCAAACACTTGGTTTATGGACACCAGCCCACAAGAATCTGATCTTTTTCGGTTTGTACTGCAGATAATTTCACTTGTTTATGTGTCTTTTCTCTATTGATTGTATTCTTCAAAATTCTAATGTATTTAGAGCTGTTCAGAGAGAATTCCTGACCAAATTCCTGAGGCACTGTTCCAGCCTAATTTTTAAGTGGATTTGCTTCTGTTTTAATGTGAGACTGTAATTCCTTCTTCACAGAAATTTAGTCTATAACAGAACATAGATACATGCATCACCACTGAGATCCATTTCACAGAAGGAAAATACAATGTTGTAAAAGTTCTTTCAGTTATGAAATCTGTTTGCTCATTTTGGAGTCTGTTTTACTTTCTGGCAATCCCCATTTACAATGTCCTGATGATGTTTTCCAGCAGAAAGCTGTCACAAGAGATAAGGTAGTTGGTTCACTAGAGTATAGAATAAAAATTCACACTATAATAATGTTGATGCAGCATGTACATCTGTTACTTAGATATTCATATATGGACTGGTTTATTCTGTTTATAAAAGAAAAAACAGATATAAGATGAACTGCACAATTTAATGTAAAAGAGAAACTCATGAAAAGTAATTAATTACTGTATATGTAAGAGAGGGGAGGGGAGGTTAGGAGAGGGGAGGAGAGGGG
>VXBA01003877.1:118282-155474 GCA_013399895.1 Serilophus lunatus
TTGTGTGTGTAAAATCCAAGGTTGTTTTTTCTCTCCTCAACCCTTTGTTATAGTCACTGTTAGAAGAGAGACGAGAGGAGGGGAGGGGAGGGGAGGGGAGACGAGAGGAAGGTGGATTTGAGTGTCCTAGTCTGGTTACTGTCACATTTTTGCTGCAGTGCAAAACATTTAGTGCAGTCAGTCATAACACATCAAGTTAAAGACTTTTGATGTGAGTGGCCTCACTGCTTCGCAGCATGATGTGTCTGCCATTAGGAATTTCAAATAGAAGCAGCTTTTGAGGACAAACAGGTGGATATAGGGACTGTATTTCATCATTATGAAATAAGAAGTAAAGAAAATTCTTGTAATGTTAGCAAAATAACATGATCACAAAAATAAAGGACTTCTCTGGATATTTTGTATTTCTACACTACGTTAACTACAGTAGAAAAACTTGGAGCTTTAGGTTCTATGTTTTAAGTTGTGTATAAATACATTTCTATTTCCAGGTTTTTCTGCGTCAAGTATGACGTCTCTCAGTCAGATTTCTGTCTGCGATGAAGACTTTTAATCGCAAAGACGATTCTTTGAACTAGCCTGTATTCCCAAAAACCTTTTGTAACCTTTTGTATTTTCTATAAAGACATGAGGAAATTTAAGTTTCCAGAAATTCTACAACCCATTAGAAGTCAGTACAAGAAAGGATACAAGTCCTTCAGACTTTTTTTTTAAAGTATCTATCTATCTATCTATCTATCTATCTATCTATCTATCTATCTATCTATCTATCTATCTATCTATCTATCCTCATTTCTCAAGATTATTGCTAGTGGTTTTATTGCAAAAAAAATGGTCTTAATTTGTAAAATTCAGAGTAATGAGAAATCAATGTCAAATGGCAAAGCAAAAAACCTGCTTGACTGCATATAATACAAAAATAAGGTTTTAGTTTTGAGGGGGGTTGTAGTTTGTTCTTCTCTTTTCTTTCCTTCTTAATTTTTTTCTATTTCTGTAGTCATTTCTCCTTAATACAGAATATCTGATGCAAGATGAATGGCGATACTAAAATTATGTATTATACTTCACCTTTCCCCATCACCCTCATTATCTTACTCATCATGAAATTATGTATATTGACAGGGCAAGTTAAGACCTCATTGAAAAAACTTACTTGTAATTCTTGGACTGAAAGTAGTCATTAATAGAACAAGAAAGGTATGTATGCATCACACTTACTTTGAGACTCCAGGTTACGATTGCTAAGTGCTACTAATAAAAGTCTGTCATGAAAACTGACATGCTGGATAATTTAAGGAAATGGAATCATGTCCTCTTTTTTTTTTCTGTTGGTCAATAGTGATATGTTCTACTCGTAAGACCTTTATTTTTTTTTTTTTTGTGGGACCAGAGTCAAGAGGGTTTAATGTTTTTTTTAATTGTCATAAAAATACATAACCTTATTTCCGAATTGCAACAGTTTTCCAGAAGTGTCTGATAGAAAAATATTCTACTAAGTCTAATTCCCTTAGAAAAAGACAATTTCTAAACACTTCTATTTTTTCAATATCATTTTTTCAAAGGGATTTAATGAATCACAGTGTCAGATAATCCTGTCACAGTGAACAGATACTATCAAGAAATATATGAAATTAGTTAATTTTGCTCATCTTTGCTTTTTGTCCCTTTTAAGTAAAGACAGGAAAAAAACATTTCTTACCAAATGACCAAATGTGTTGAGAGAAATGTAAAATGATAAGAGAATAGGATCAGAGCAAAATGTGGGGAGAGAGGGGAATTTTTCTCATTCTTCATAGTTTCAACAATATTGTTAACAGTTATTTCATTTTTTTATTTTTATAACATTCAATGTGTCTGATATTGAAGTGAATATTAGAAGTGCTGACCAATTTGAGAAAGCATATTTTGAAACTTCCATTCACATAACTCTAAGAAAACTTCTAGAATTACCATGAGAAGCAATAACTTTGTGCCAGTTTATGTTCTATAGTCATGGCTAGGCTTTGTGAATGAAGATATGGGAAGGGCTCTCCCCATGCTTTCTGCAAGCACACGGATGGCTAAAAAGGATGATGCGGGACAGGCGAGTCTGGTTGCAAAAACCACAGTGGAAAGTCTCCTTAGGTGGTAATGAAGAGACACAGTTCTTTCTGCATTGTCTTTTCTCCTCAAGACTGATTCTACGTGCATTCTCAAAGGAGGCAGCAGCATTATGGGTGGTGTGTCTCCATGTCTCTCGATTGGAGGCCACAGTGAACCACTGATGGCAGTCAATATGACCAACACTGAGATGTTGTTTCAGGGAATCCTTGTATCTCCTCTTTGGAGCTCCTCTGCTGTGGCAGCCGATGGTGAGTTCACCATAGAGTACAATCTTAGGGAGGCGGTGATCCTCCATCCTGGAGACGTGCCCTGCCCAGCGCAGCTGCATCCTCAGCAGCATGGCCTCAATACTGGTGACCCCTGCCTCTCCAAGGACAGTATCATTAGTCATGTAGTCAGTCCAGTGGATGTTTGTTCTATAGTATGTACAGAGTTTATGTATTAGAAATAAGCATTCAGAATATGAAGTGTTTCTGCTAAAAAACCCCAATACTTCAAGTATTACTAATATTATTAAGTATCCTTATCTATATATATCTTCTACCTGACAATTATGAGTTTGTTTTTTGAACAGTAAGACCTTACTAATTCACCATAGTTTTCCAGGCTTATGTCAAAATGCCACAAAATAGTTCCAGTGATTAAACTCACTGAAGCCTGAACTTATTTTCTGCTGCTCTCCATTGGATCAGTACATGGAAAGAATTTAAAAAAAAAATGCCTTTTCTTCTTTTGAAATTTTTAGAATAATTAATACAATATCTTCAATATGTCTAATGAAATCTGTCACCAACTGTTTTTGCGATCCTTTAGAATGGAATCATCAATTTGGTGGCGTCAGGGATTAGGACCCTCTGAAACCACAACTGCCAACAAAACATACTGGCCTTGTGTGCATGGTGCTGATCCAGAGGATCCAGGAAAGAAAGACAGTCCATATACATGCTGTACAAGGGCCAAAATGGATAACTTCTTTATTGCAAATTCATCTGGTTTTATAGTCCAAAGATTGTTTTGGTTAATACAACCAATAGACAAAAGGAAAGGTGGTCATATGTCACTGTCCCAGAGCCACAGGACAGTCACAAGATGATGTTTATGTACTTAAGACACTATATCATAGTCTGGACATGCTGTATTAATAATTTAATATGCTATAGAAATCCCTAGAGATTTGAATGTGGTTTATTGTGAGACTAGCAATGGGATCATAGATCAGATCAAAGAGACACATCTTATTTCACAAGCTTTTTGATATGTTAGCTTCACAGAGATAAATGCTGATCTGAATGCTATCTGCCTCAGCTGATTAAACTAAACTAACAGAAGAAAATATTCATTAGACAAACTTTAGGAGTTCCCGTTTAAATGACTTTGCTTGACACTGTCAAGTGGCTCTGATTGAGTTAATGTAATTTTTTCTCCAGAAACTGTCACTGACCTCCACATGAAGCACATCTTATGGGTTATAGCAGAAAAAGCTAAAACAAAACCAAACTAAACCACACCAAACAACACTCCTTCCACCACCACTTTGCCCCCCTCTCCCCAACTAAAAAACAACACTCAACCAACAAAAATTAGAAAAATAGAAGCAAACTTTTAGACACTATCAAAATGGACCTCACATATTTCCCAATTAAACAGCAAGCCAGATGCCAAAATTTACTCAATGATTCCTTAATATATTTCTCTGCTCCAATCAACTGTAGATTTTTACCTGCTGCAAGCAAGCTCTATACTGACTTGTACTACTGAGTTAGATGGAGTAATCAAAGGACCAAAGCCAGGAAAAAAAAGGAACAGCTGCTGCAGAAGGTGAGTAAACAGCTAGTAATCATATTAATGACATTACCAATTTATGTAGTTGATAGAATTTAGAATAGGAGTGAGGACTCATCTGTCATCATTGTATCAACCATCACAAATATGGTGTCCTAAGTAATGTGCAGGCTGTTAATAAATTCAGTTTATTTTGCTGCTCTTCCACTAAATATGGTTGTAGATTTCTTTTAAAGACAGGAAAAACAAACACTTCATTGTGGCAAATAAGAATGCTGAATTTTTTTCAGTGGTAAAGGAGCAGACACATTAGGCAAATAAATTCATATTTTTAAAGAATTCGAAATCATAATAAAGCCATTTTTATTTGTTTGTTTGTTTCCTTAGTATGTAGCTAATATTCTGTCCTTTCTATACTTCAGTTGGATTAAAACAATGCATGTTTCCAAAATGCACACTTGAAGAGACAAACAAAATGGTAACTTCTAGCTTTACAATAAGCAACACCAGTCACAATCAGTTTCCCATCAGCTGGCAAAATTATTTTCTCTTTCATTCTGAAGTTTAGAAGTTCCTTGAACTTGAAATTATTTGTTTCTAGTGCCAGTATATTGGAGATATTTGGATTATTTTTCCGTTCTAAGGTAGACTGGTTAAATAGTTTCAGCATTTTCTTCAAAGGTAGTATGTTTAAGTAGTTACTTTATTTAATATAGCTGAGCAGCTGTACAAGTTCAGTAGACAGAAGAGTTTTATTTTCTGAGGTAAAAAAGGAACACACAGACAAACAATACGGTGCATTGATTGATGAGAATATGTTGAAAATAATAGATTTTTATGCAGCCTTTTATAATGCAGTGAGAGGTGTGATTCCCTGTCATCATTATTGATTCTCATTAATGAGGAAAAGTGTCAAAGTGTACTTTTGACCCTATCACTCTCAAAGTCATAATACCACTTTTCTGTATGAACACTCCATTTCTCCTTTGAATATGTTAATTTCTTTTTCAGTCCTGGACCTGATTATGCATTAGCTTCCACACCTGAAAACAAGAACAACTGAGAAAGAACTACCTTCTTCTGTGTGGGTTATGTGGATCTTGAGTTTGTGAAACCAAAGTCTGTGGATGTCTTTTGGCAGAGCAGAAGGATTTCTTGTCCCTTAACAGTATAAAATGAAAATGAGTACGAGGGGTCATGAAAAAGGAAGTTTCTGGGACACTAATTACCTGGTTCCTGCTGTAGCATCCAGTACCAAGAATCATCGTATCATCAGATAGCTTACAATATCATTCAGAATTTAGAGGAAAAATTCATGCTTCTGTACTTGTGCCAGGTATTTTTCTTTCTATTTCATTTCAGTTCTTTGCTGAGGTAGGCTCATATCCATCCCTACTTTTAAAGGGGGGAGAAAGGGGAAAAAAAATCAACAAAGACATTAAATTCCAGTACTATGGATTTCATAAGACATAACTCATGTGTTTTGTCATCATAATTTAAAACACTTTATCACCAGATCTTAATATCTTTTCTTTGTGCATTGTGGTTCTTTCATGGCATGTTGATGTTGGTTTTTTGTTTTGTTTTGTTTTTTTTTTAAAAAAAGTTTAAGTATTTTACTTGATAATTAATTAAAGAATATTCTCAATTTGTGTAACTTTTTCCTCCTTGTAGCTTGAGAAATAGTCAAAAACAGTGTTTCTGAGCTAGTCCTCCATGTCTGCCATTGGAGATGACTATACAGATCAGACGATACCAGGTTATTTCACCTTGAGTTTTTGCAGTGTGCGGTTGCATAGACTCCAAAGGTATGAAAACCAAGTCTCTGTTCCTGTAGAGTATGTCATCAGAAGTCACTTTTCTTCATGTAACAATATCTTAAAACAATTTCCCATTTTGTAAAGGCTCCTTAACCTGAGGAGCTTCCATTACAGAATGTTGTTTGTTTTCAGAACTTTTTCAGGAAAATGATTCTGCAACATCTCTTTCTTATGTTTGTTTTTGAACCAGACACATTTGTTCTTTTCTTTTCTTTACAATTCCTTTACACTGAGCTTTCTTTGGAGTCCCTTCTCTGATTTGTAAGATCAATAATATCTAGCTGTCTCTGACCTGTACTGAATCATGATTATTTAGACTGAGAGAAAGATAAAGAAATTATGTGTATTCTTCAAGCAGATTGGGAAGAACTGCTATGAGCTGTCAGGATGCTCTGACCTTCTCTAGGAGATTGATGTTATAATTGGTATTTTTTTCAAGTTGTTCTGAGAAGAATGGCTCTGAATAACTTCAGAATATCAAGCCTGGGGTTAATTTTATGTATTTTCTCATAAATGTTCTTGTTCCATTGTCTCCCAAGTAAATTTGAAACTTGCACAATAGATTCCTCCATCCTTAACTTTTCCAGAGGGCTACTGCTTAATATGTAGGAATCATCATGGGGTTTCAGGCTTTTACTAAAAAGATATTATCAGGGCTTCAACTATAACAAATGAAGTTACAGGTTGCTTAAACACCAAGAAATTGTAAGAAGCTCATATCAAGTCAGGCCAACAAAATCTAGAAAAGTTCTCAACATGTGCACTGTCAGGCACTTCAAAAATTTGTACACTAGTAATGGTAAAAAATATAAAAATTCTCAACTACATTTGCTTTGTTTTTCTTCAAAGATGAAGAGGAGCTAGACTAGATATAAAATACTTGCATTAGGAATATAGAAAACTTCAAGGTAAAAATAAAGAAATAAAAAAGAGTACATAGGAGAATTGTACCTTTGATCTTTGCCAGACAGATCTTGCTTTTCAGATTTGACACCAGTTATTCACCAGAGATTCACAGAAATCTCTACATAGCTCTTTTAGTTCTTAAAATGTTTTCTCATCCTTCTTTCATGGCAGTAGCCTATCTTCTTTCTCTTAGCACTTTCTCTGGGCTCAGTTCAATTCCTGGTACATCATGATGTTTGAGAGTCTCTGGAATACCAAAAATAACCATAATGCTTTTTCAGGTATGACACAGGATTTATTAAAGTTTTGCAGCCTTTTGGCTTAATGGGCAGAGGTTAGACACTTCACAGCATATAAATAGCAGCAACTATGTTTGTAAATCCTTGCTGATTTCCTTTCACTCTATTTGCCACTTTCTTGTGGGAAAATGTATTGTTTTTTCCTGTGACCAGGTTTTGGTAGCAGTGGGGGGGCTGAGGGGGAGGCTTCTTTGAGAAGCTGCTGGAAGTTTCCCCACATCCAGCAGAGCCAGTGTTATAGGCTTAGGGTGGGGAGGGATCTTGGAGGTTTTTGTGGGGTTTTAGGGGGAGGGAAAGATGTTTGGGAGGGGGTTTGGGATTGTTTACATGTTGCCTTGTTCATAAAATGGACTTTTATAGAAACCTGTGGGAAAAGAGCCAAGATCGCAGTGCCAGCACCGGGACATACTGTGATCACTGGCAACGCTCCCCTCCTCCCAGTCCTGGTTCACAGCAGTGGAGGTCCCACAGGGATGGAGACGGTTTGTCCTGCTGTGTGGCCGCGGCACCGGGTGGAGGGAGCTGTGGCAGGGCTACCACTTCCATGGTGCTGGGCTTGGGGGCGGCTGCATGTTCCACCGCGGCAGGTGCAGAGGCCCTCCGCCGTTGCCGCCTGTGCTGGCGGCACTGGACCCCATGCACTCACGGCTGGCCAATGGAGCAATTGATTGGGGCTGGGATGCCGGTTTTTGGTGTACCACTCCGTTTTTTCCTGGCTCCTGGCAGAAGCAGTGGTGCCAGTGGCAGCGGGTGATGGCAGGCAGAGACACGCTGTGAACGCCAGAGCCGGACCCTGGCACAGACACGGTCGGCTGTGTGGGTACGGCGGTGGCCGATCCTGCCCGATCCAGCCCGGCACCTCGTGGAATGCATAGAGCTGTGCGGCGCCCCACCCCCGCTGGCAGCCAATGCTGGGGAGTGGCGGCCGACGCTGCTGGCCCTGCGGGTCCCCGTTGCCTGTGGTGGCTCCTGGCAGTGATGAGAACAGCCGGCAGGATTCGCGCGCCACAATGTGGTCTGCCTGCCAGCCTTTCTTTGGCGGTGGGAGCCTGGCAGGGGTCCCGCAGCCTTGCCTGGGGTGGCTGGAGCAGGCGGCCATGCAGCGGCCACTCTGGATAACTGGGAATGGTGCCACCACCTTGGGGATCCCTCCTGGGGNGCTGGCAGCCAATGCTGGGGAGTGGCGGCCGACGCTGCTGGCCCTGCGGGTCCCCGTTGCCTGTGGTGGCTCCTGGCAGTGATGAGAACAGCCGGCAGGATTCGCGCGCCACAATGTGGTCTGCCTGCCAGCCTTTCTTTGGCGGTGGGAGCCTGGCAGGGGTCCCGCAGCCTTGCCTGGGGTGGCTGGAGCAGGCGGCCATGCAGCGGCCACTCTGGATAACTGGGAATGGTGCCACCACCTTGGGGATCCCTCCTGGGGGTTCCCACGGGCAATGAGTGCCCTGGACTTCAACCGCTTGTTTTTTCGGCAGGAACTGCCATTTCTCCCAGGGTACCGGACCTCAGGAGAGGGGCGGAGCAGAGCTCTGCCGGCCAATCAGAAGATGGCTTGCCTGGGAAGAAGACACCAAATTCGAGCGGGACTTCCAGGGCATAAAAGCCATGGACAAGGAAGTCCTGCCCCTCTTCTCGGCTGTCTTTTGAGCTGAGAGGATCGTGGCTCCCCTTCTCCCAGCTCCTGGACTGCGCAGCTGACTTCCCCCCACTTCCATCGTCACAGGCAGCAGCGCGACACTATCGAGCTCCAGTGGTGGCACCCAGAGACCACCCAGCTTAACCGCAAATGCTAGTTTTCCCTGTGAGTGTCCCTGGCGGGGNTTTGTATATTTTGTCTTGGGATCTCATAAGGTTTTCCTGGTCGATCCCTAGACAATAAAATCTTTTGCTTGCTGTTGGATCTGTTCAGTCTTTCGTCACTGTTGTGCACACCCCCTAGTGATAAAAGTGGTTCAAACCACCACAGCCAATGTCAGCCAGCTCCAGGCTGGGCCCGCTGCTGACCAAGGTCAGGAAAACCAGCAGTTAAAGGAACGCCTCTGTGATAACATATTTAAGAAAGAAGGGGAAAAATATTTAGTTGAGATGAAGATGGCTGCCAGAGAGGAACAGAGTGAGAACTTGTGAACAACAATGCAGACACCAAGGTCAGTGCAGAAGAAGGGGCAGGAGGTGCTCCTGGTGCCAGAACTCAGAATCACCTACTGCCTGTGGTGAAGACCACGGTGAAGCAGCTGTGCCCCTGCAGCCCATGGAGGACCACAGGAGTGCAGAGACCCACCTGCAGTCCTTGGAGGAGCCCTCACTGGAGCAGGTGGATGCTGGATGTGGGTTGTGGCCCGTGGGAGGCCCATATTGGAGCAGATACTGACAAGGGACTGTGCCCCATGGGGAGAGGAGCCCACGGTGGAGCAGGATTTCCTGGTAGGACTTGTGGCCTGTGGGGCCCACGCAGGAGCAGCCTGCACCTGAAGGACTGCACCCATGGGATGGGCTCTCACTAGAGCAGTTCATGGGTGGGACTGTCTCCTGTGAGAGACTCATGCTGGATCGGTTCATGAAGAACTGTCTCCTGTGGGAGGGACACTACAGAATGCAGGGGAGGGACTCCTCTCCCTGAGCAGTGTCAGGGAACAACACCTCATCATAACCCATCTCCCTGCACCACTGGGGAAGAGGAGGTTGAATATGAAGGAGGAGGGGGTGGAGGGGAAAAGATGTCTCATGTTTCTCACTCTTAAGCTCTGAACTTATTAGTAATAAGTTTAACTAATATCCTCACATGGAGTCTCTTTTGCCTGTGATGGTGATTAGCGAGGATGGTCCTTATCTCAACTCGCAAGGGCCTTCATTATATTTTCTCCCCTCTGCTGTTCGCAGGGCCGAGTGAGAGATTGTCTGTAGTGGCCCCTGGCACCCATCCTGGGTCAAACCGCTACAGCACATAATCTTTAAAACTTCTTTGCCATTAGATGTGATCAGTTAGTTTACAAATAAAAAGCTATCTCCACTTTCTTTTAGTGACTTATATCTGATCTAGTATCTCAAAAAAATATAGTATATGACTAAAAAAAGAGATCAAACAGATAGCATCTGACACACGTTTTCCATTCAGTATATGAAATGGAAGTCAGAACATAAAAACTGTTGCCATCAAGTTCAAGCACACAGTGTTGTAGTAAAAGAACTACAATGATTCTAATTGAAATGCAATTAACTATTATTTTAAAATGTAAAAAATAGAGGTTTTTTCCTTTAAAAAGAATCCTTTTTTTAAGTAAAGTATGATTTAAAATGAAAAATAATAGCATTTAATTTTCAAATTATTTGTTAAATATATTTATTTATTTGAGAAATACGCTTTGACATTATCAAGGCAAACTACATCATTATTAAAATTTCACATTGGGTTTCCCTTTGGGGGGGGGAAGCATTAAAAAAAAAAAATCTCTGAATATTTTTCAGTTTAAATGCTCTACAGAAATCCATTTGAAACTCTATGATACTTTGAATACCATGAAATTCGTTTTCAAATGGATTTCCCATTCATTCAAAAAGCTTACCTTCTGAAAGAATTATTACCTCAGGTTTTATCATTTTCTGGTCTTAGAAATAAATGCTGTGAAGAAGCCTGATGCTGTGGAAGTTTTACATGCTCTACATTGGCTTATTAAATGGATAAAATTAAGTTTCTATATCATGACTGTGACCTGCCTAAGAACCAACATAAATGCTGAGTAAGAACCACAGAAATACTGTAACTTACATTCTGTATCATCTGGAAAATTCTGAGCATGTATTTCCCTTCTTAGACAATAGCTGAGTCCCTTGTGATAAAAACTGTATTAATATTTTCTACTAATTTGTTACAATTATCAAAACTTAACAAATAATAAATAAAAATAATAATTGTGCCCTGACCGTACATTTTCAGAAAGGAAAACAACCAAGGAAAAATAAGAACAATTATTTGAGAAATAGCAGCAGTGGTAAAATCAGAAGGAAATTCACACATGAATGGCAAGAGAAAAAACTATTGGAAAGGGGTGAGCTGTAGGGCTATACTTCAACCCTGAAAAGAAGCCAAGAAGTAAATAAATTAGAAAGAGGAACTGAATTTACCACTTTTCTACCAAAATAGTTGTTAACAATTTTTCTTCCAGATTGTTTAATATCACATTTTTGTCTGTTTCCTGTCAATTAATTTTCCTTATGATATTATGCAATCCTCTTTTCATAGTCATTTGAATGGATTTGATTGTCAAAGTAGAAGTGGTCTCACTTCATAGTTTTTCTAAAAGTTTGGTATTTAGTCTAAACTAGTCTGTTTAGAAACCATAGATTATTTCTCTGCAAAACAGCTGACTTTGCCAGAGATTATATCTCTGCAAAACAGTAGACCTTAACAATCTTATGTCACAGAAAATCCTCTGTATCAAAAGGAATTTTCTGTGAGTAACTTTTGTTAAAATATAGTAATTTTAAAGAGTTATACTGTTATTTCAATGTAAATGATAATTTAAGTTTCTAAACCTGGGTGCTGCCTGGTCAGCATTTATGTATGCCAACATTTTTCATTCTGATTGATGTTGGATGCTGTTTAGTCATTTACAATAACCTCATATCTACATTCAGCCTAATGGCAAATGACTGCATTATTTCTTGCCAGCAGCAAGATGGAGAGGAAAGAAAGGAGCGTTCTTTAGACCATGCAATCCAGAGATTATACTATGCAGACATAAACTGCTCATTTGCAAGAAAAGTCAAGAGAAGTTACTTCATAAGAACTCTCTAACCAAATTCAGAAGGAATATTGTTTCTTTGGTCTGTAGAATAGTCAATTCAGTAGTCAATGCCGTAAAATGATAGAATTAAACACTAGAATCAAAAAAAAAATTGTATTTTTTAACCTTGATTATTCCTACATTTGAAACACTTCTAAAAGCATTCATGTATTCACCAGTTATCCCTGTGGAGTAGAGATAAAGTTAGAATTTAAAACAGAATAAGATTTGTAGAGGAAGGACAAACTCCCATGGCCAACAGTAACACAAGGTCACATTGTATCCCAAAAGGTTTCCAAAACACTGATGAGCACTTGTACACTCAAGAAGGGGGTGGTATGAAGGCACCACAGCCTTACTTCAGTAAACCAGGTACTAAATGTGAATGCGGTGACTCCTTTGACCTGTGCCAGCTATTCATCAAGAAAAAATGGATGTGTGTCACACCACTCAAATATAGCATTTCTGACAGAAGTTGTCCAAAACTCAGCCTAAACCTAGAGAAATAATATATAAAGTGGTTGAAAATAAGGTGAAATTGGAAGAAGCTTTCCACCACACTCTTGAGGCAGCTGACATACAAGTTGTATGCTTGTAGTGTACAAGTAAGTAGTAACTTTTTTAATAGACTGTTTTGCTTCAGAACTTGTGCTTATGCTTTGCCCTATACTTTTATTACATAGTTTTAAATGTCTTCCTGCGGATAGACCCTTTCCTAGACTACCACGTACCCTTTCCTGCCACAATTTGTATTAACGGAAAGTGTTATTTCATAACTGTTTGAGTGATTCCATTATAAAGGTGCCGAGAGTTTCCATCAATGGCAGTATACACATTGGGAAGGCCAATTCAGAGGGATCCTCTCCTCTGTTGGCTCAGGCTCCCCCGAAAGGGCAAACTGAATGCACTCTCTGATTGATGAATCTGTTGGTGATGTTCCTCTACACATGGGACACTGGCAGACTGGTCAGGCATTAAAAGGTTTTGATTTCCTGGACGTTCTGACAGTCAAATAAATTACTAAGGGTTGAGAAAATCTCCCCTTTTGAAGGGTTAGGGAAAATCATTCTCTTTTTCATGACAATCCCTTTACACAGTGAATGCTCATTAATCTAGCTATGTAGTTAGTGGTAAAGCCAATGCCTATTTCTGCAATAAAAATGCTATAATATACATGTTTAAGGAATTTCATGCATAGACATAATAAATATTTGCTATTAAAGATATACAATCATGAATATTTACATACTGCTTTAAAACAGATGTTATCCAAACTCTGTTAACCTCATTAATACCTATGAAATTTTATGACGGTCTTCAGAGCAGGGCTTGCTCTTTTATTTGAATACACTTCAGTGCAATCAATGCTTTGGGTACACAAAAATGTCTTGATCTGCAAAGCTTCAGCTGAAATTTTTTTTCTGGTGAATCAAAAGGCTAAGGGTTGAAATCTGTAAAGTTTTCAAGAGAACAACAAATTTCAGAGAAATTTTTTTGCGGGATACTGATGATACTAGAAATACTAATAAACTGAGGGTAAATAAGACAGGAAGTAAGAGATGTAAAGTTAGGTTAACTAGCAGTTGTGAAATCAAAGTCTATTTCTTATATACCTTATTCTTAGAAATATTTCCAACATTACAACTGTTTGTTGACTTCTGAATACATAGTATACATATTTAATACCATTTTATATCCAAGGATATTAGCATTTTTATCCAATTGCTTATAAAATCTACTGTCTTCTCATATTTTTTACTTGTTCATTTTTCAGTGCAAATGGAAATTATAGGACTTGTGTAAAGTCCCTATTATGCTCTTGTAGGATTAAAGAAACACACAAACCAAAATATCACCATAGTGGTTTGACCCTGGCTGGATGCCAGGTACCCACTAAAGCTGCTCTTTTATCCCCCTCTGCAAACGCACAGAGGAGAGATAATATAAAAAAAGGTTCCTTGAGATAAGGACTATTAGAGGTCCCTTACTAATCACCAGCTTGAGGAAAACAGACTCCAAAAAAGAGATATTAAATTTATTGCTAAAAGGATTGAAGCTTGAGAATGAGAAGGAAAATAATCTTAAAGACACCTTTTCCCCATTCCTCTCCTTCCAAATTCTACCTCCTCATCCCCAGCAGTGCAGGGAGATAGGGAATGAGGGCTACAGTCAGTTGTTATTTCTGCCTCTGCTCAGACAGAGGAGTCCTTTTCCTGCTTCCCAAGGGATCCCTCCCATGGGAGACAGTCCTTCACGAACTGCTGTAGTGTGAGTTCGTCCCATGGGCAACAGTTCTTCAGACACTGCTGCTGCATGTGTCACATTTCCACAGGGTGCATTCCTCCAGGTACAGGCTGCTTCAGCATGGGTCCTCCACAGGCCTCAAATCCTACCAGAACCCTGCTCCAACATGGGCCTCTCACAGGGTCACAGCCTCCTTCCAGCATCCACCTGCTGCAATGTAGTCTCCTCCACGGGCTGCAGGTGAATCTCTGCACCCCTGTGGTCCTCCATGGGCTGCAGGGGCACAGCTGCTTCACCATGGTCTTCATCATAGGCTGCAGGGGAGCCTGGGCTATGGTGCCTGAAACACCTCCTCCCCATCCTTCTCCACTAACCTCGGTGTCTGCACTGTTGTTCACGTTCTCACTCTTCTCTGGCTCCCATCTTCATCTGCCCACTATTGTTTTTTTTCTTCCTTCTTAAATGTGTTGTCACAGAAGTGTTACTGTCACTCCTGATTGGTCTGGCCTTGGCCAGTGGTGGGTTTGTCATGGAGCCGGCTGGAAATGGCTCTGCTGGACATGGGGGAATTCTGGCATCTTTTCATAGAAGCCTTCCCTATAACCTGCACCCCACACCCCCTCTACCAAAACCTGGCCACAAAAACCAAATACAAAACCAACCAACTAAATAAATACAACTAAAACCACAGACTCTGCAGCTAAGCACCTGTCAGTATTTATAAACACTTTCTTTGCTGAAATTTGACTTGGCATTTAAATTTCTATCCCAGGGGAAGTTTGCACTGAAGGTTAAAAGCAAACCACTTCAGATGTTTTTGAATTATGGAACTGTAGAAATGAAATTGTCAACAGATCCACATGTTTTCTGGAAATGGAAGTTAATGACAGCAGGTTGCTCATATGCCCGTACGTACCTTCTATCAGCTATTTCCTTATGCCGATGTCACCTGAAAAGAGATTCCCTCAAACCCTTTGTGTTTGATTAGTCTTTCAGTGTCCCAGGAAAGCAGAGACTCTTCTGTCCAACCAATCTTTTGGAGTTCCATTATGGAGATTCCACTGAACAATCTGCTGGATTGGAGGGCAGTTTGACTAACTTGTTCAGGGTCATATGTCAAACAGAGAGACCCCCTTCAGGGTGTCCACATCTGTATTAGCACATGATGCCTTCTTGTTTTTCACTGCTAGCATCCTTGAAGTACCCACACTAGCAGTTTATGAAATAATATTCTCTAATAATAAAATAGTGACAAGATAATGTTTGGACATTTCTGGTGATGGTATTGGGCTGTATAATCGTATTCAAGGAATTATACCAGAAATCTCTAATCCCTAACAAAAAACAGTTTGAGATAATCAATCAGTGTACACAGAGTAAAATTCTTACCCAGTAAGTCCATCAACTGATGCCAGATCTTATGATGGAGCCTTCCCTGACTTCTGCTCATTCTGAACTTACTTTTCTACTATTTCTTTATGTTTATGTGGAGTTTGAATGACTTTAGACATACATCTTACTCAATGGGAGGTGACCTTATCTTGGAGGTGGGCAAGGTCAATATTACATCTTAGATAACCTTGGGATGAGGATACATGTTCATCCAAGGAGAGTGCTTTTGCCAGAGTTGCTGAGTCAACAACAAGACATCTTTGTCTCCCTCGGTTTTCAGGTGCCATACAATTTATCAGCTAAGAAGTACCAGTGAGTTCCCTTCTCTGCAATGATTTCCACAGAGCCTGGCCATGTTTGTACTCCAGTCTGTGCTCTGCTTAGTCCCCCTTAGATCGTATTGCATGTGGAAAGTTGAGCATGTTGACCACATTCCATCCAAGGAGTACCAAATGCATTTTCCCCTGTAATTTCTACAATGTTTTATCACTTTCTTTCATTTTACCCCTAATCTTTGTGCATCTGGTTTAGGAACTTTATTTTTTTAAAATTCAAATACAGAATCAAAGACAATTCATGAGACTAACCAGACATACAGGGATGGCAGGGAGATAGAAAGGGGGGGGGGAAAGAATGTTTTACTATACTTATTGTTAAAAAGAATAACTACAGACTACCACATTACCTTTGTTGAAGATATCTGATATGTAATATAGGTTCAGATCATGTATGTAAAGCAACAATAGAAATCTAAACAAATGTCATTTGAAATGCACAAAACACAACTTCAGGTTGTTCCCTTATGTCCTGCCATTGGTCACCACAAAGAAGAAATCAATGTCTGCCTCCCCTTTTCTCCTCACGAGGAAGTTGTGAACTGCAATGAGGTCTCTCTTCAGTCTCCTCCAAGCTGAGCAAACCAAGTGATCTCAGCCACACACAACTTCCCCTCAAGGCCCTTCACAAGCATTTAAAAACTGTGAGTACAGAAGAAAGTCAAAATGTATTTAAAAATTCCAGGGAAAATTTATGCAGAATAAGTGATGATGCTAAAGACAGATGATGTTTGTTTGTCTACACCTAGGAAGTTAATACTCAATACCATTTGCCAGAGACACGATTTTCAGCATACGTCATAGCACATAGTTTTCAGATTATAGAAAGATATAAATGTATAATCATAGAATCATAGAATGGTTTAGGTTGGAAGAAACCTCTACAGGTCATCTGGTTTAACCCCTTTGTGATGACCAAGGACACCTTCCACTTAGCACTGGTAAGGCCAAACATAAAGTGATGTGTCTTGTTCTGGACTTCTCAGTACAAACAAGACATGGACATAGTGGAGAGAATCAAGCAAAGGGCCACAAAGATAATCATGAAATGGAGCATCTTTTCACTCAATGAGAGAAAGCACAGCGAGCTGTGACTGATCAGTCAGGAGAGGAGAAGAGTCAGGGGTATCATCAGTTTGTAAAGACACTTGAAATAAGGGTATAAAGAAGATGCAGCTGAACTCTTCTCAGCATGAAGAAAATGGAAACAAATTCAAATGCAGGAAATTTTGTTCAAACTTGAGAAAAAGTTTTTGCTGTTAAGAATTCCAAATGCTTGAAAAAATCATACAGAGAGGTTGAGCAGTGTTCATGTATAGAAAACTGGACATAGCCCTGAACCGCCTATTCTAGTTCATCCCATTATGAACGGAGGGGTGAAGAAAAGCCAGGGTCTAAAAGCTCCCCCCATCTTTATTCATCCTGTGATTCTGTGGATCTACGGAAATTGAATAATAATGTGCTGACTTTAGACTATTTTCCCACTGCAAATCCTCCCCTTCCTGAAAGCCAACATCAAAGTACTTGAATTGACATCAATCAATGTAACAAACTTTATCTTTTCTTTGAATCAGTAAAATGTAGCATTTCAGGGAGAAGTAAAACATTCTTTCTCTAAAAGAGAATGAGACAAAGTACTCTGAAAGTGAAAAGAACGTTCTTCTGAATCAAATAAAACTAAACTACACAATCTAATTCCTTATGTAATGCTTGCTGAACCTTCTCTAAACTGTTCTTTGTGTTTTCATGCAGGAGATATTTATGCTGATACTATAGTGTTTATCAGGCAATATTTCAGAGGGGTTAGATGTGATGCAATCTCCTTTGATCCAGTATGCCATAGATTTCCTGTCTTATTAGAATATATATAACTTTTTTAATATTTCTTGTTTTTTTGTTTGGTTGGGTTTTTTTGGGTTTTCTTTTGTTTTGATTTTAAGTCGCAAAACTACTTTTGACTTAATGGAAAATCACTGTGGAATCACAGGTATTAAAATTTGGCAGTTATTGCATTGTCCCTGAAATTATTTTCAATTATATTAAAATAATTTGATAATATTGCTTATTCAAAGATTCTGCTTAAAAATCTAATGTGTATACTTGCAAAAATAAGTATAAAGTAACTTGTCAGAGCAACATCAAATTTGGACATGAAATGCCTACAAATATGATATTTCAGAGCCTTGAAGAGAAAATTGGAAACTTTGTATGCTTACCACACTTTAAATCCCAGAAGAGATAAACATTTCTTGCTCAATTAAGGTTCCTGCCATAACAAAAAAAGACCTTTGTGGAATAAATTTTTTCAGTCACTGTAATAGGTGGTTGTAATAGGATGTAGCTGAGAGTCAAATGTATTACCCAATTATGGTATGCAGACATTATTGTATAGTGTTTATTATACATTAGTTTATTTTATTTACATGGTAATAATTTAACAAGGGAAGGACTCATCCATTTTCCCTTTTCTCCTTCGTGCATTTGAACATCAAGCTATAATGAAGTCTAAACAGTATATTAAACTACTTCCTCAAAAAAATATGTTATTTTTATTATAAATAGAACAAGGAATTAGTGTTAATTAATTGCCCTCTCTATATCTCAGATAAAACTGTGAATTGTGAGGCAGAGCTCTCCTGTCATTTTGTGCAGGTCTGATTCATTTTTGGTATGAAACTATAACAAGTATTGATCTCAACATGTGCATTAAAGAGATGCTTCTATGACTTCCTTCTCTTTCTTCTTCTACATGTATTCTTTTCACTTTCAAAATACAATGCCACTTGTATTTCATCCTTCTAAGAAGAATACTTAAAATCAAAATGAAAAGAAATATGGAGGTATGTTCCATTAATTTGATTAAATGAATAAAATTATTTATAATTGGAAAGATGATTTTCCAAAACTAGTGAATATATAATATACTAGGCTACAACTATATATATATATATATATATATATATGTACAGCACTACAGTTACTTTGATTTTGTTATGCATTTGGGAGCTAGGATACATTCTGGGTATAGCTTTGGGTGGTGCCAGAATTTGAGGCCTCTTCTCTTTTTTTCTTTTAATTCATAACATAATAAATGTAACACAGGAAATGCAATAAAGAACAGCACTAAACACTTGATTTGGAAGTTCTTTACTTCCACAACCAGCCTCCCAAAAAAGTTTTTTTTTTTAACCAATATATTGGTCAATATGTTTACATGATTTAGACAGTATGTATTTTTTTGATTAAGGTTCCTGAGGTGCATCTCTTGCCTAAAATATTTCTTTCTCTTTCCCCTCTGCTACATATTGTTATATCAATTAATGTATCCTACTAGGTAATTCTTTCCTCATCTAAACCTCAGTCGATTGTGGAGCTTTTCTAGTATGATCTTCTGGGGTTCTTAAAGAAGCCTTTGAGGGAAATACATTAAAACTAATCAATTTTTTTGAAAAATAAAGGAAATCATACCAGGAAGTGAGTATAGCTAAGCTCATAATTGGCTTAAATATTTAGACCTAGTAGTATGCTCTCCTCAGTCCTCAGTTTAAGATGATGAGACATATTTCATGGTTTAAGCAGTTTCATATGTAATTAAATGATTCTAAGCATCATCCAGTTTGTGTTCATATACTTCATATATACATAAAAAGCTAGCAATCCCAATGTTGTGTCAGAGCAAAAGTCCATTTAAACCACCATCAAATCTTCAACAGAGACAGTACTGTATACTTAGAAAAAGTATATGAAATACATGAAATACGAAGGAGAAAGATTTTCTCTTGGATAATGTGGTGGTTTGAACCACTAGAGGGCGCAACAGTGATGAAAAACTGAATAGAGATGCAACACCAAATACAAGTTCATTTTCTATGGGGCACAAAAACTACAGACCCCCCTAAGCACTAACCAAATACATACAACAGACCCGACAATGTTCTGTGATAAAATATAAAATAAAAACAAATAACAAACTGCTTCTCCAAGCAGACTAGTGCGCTGAGAAGCAGAGAGAAGAAAGAGAAAAGCCGCCTCGAAGATGGTATCTCCCAGTCTCAGAGCCTCTGAAAGGCAAAAACAGTGAGAAGCACCTTCCCCCCAGGAACCCAAGGGGAAAAGATACCACATTGTTGCAACTGGGTGGTCCCTGGTGCCACTGTTGGAGCTCTGATGATGCAGCATGGTAAAGGGAGCCAGGAGGGACCAAGAGGAACAGCACTTGATGTTATCTGGACCATGTGAGCCGGCCAAAAAGGGGCAGGATTTCCAGGATTCTGGGTTTTATGGGCTCCTGATATCGCATGAACTCGAAGTCCTCTTTCCAGCCAGGCTGTCTTCCTATTGGTCAGCCGTGTTGGGTGCTGCCACTCTGCCCAGGATTTCACTAAAGGCAAGATGGTGGCCCCCACCAAACCCACCATGTGCTCAGGCTCCGGGGGTCGCTGGCTGCCACCAGCGCTGGCCGCAGGGCATTCCCGGGGCCAGTGACACCACCTGTGGAGCCCCTGCTGCCGTGGGTGGTGGGGGCCACCCATGGGGCAGCTGCTGCCACATGCCTGCCGGCAGCATGGGGAGGGGCTGTGGTCACCTCCAGAGGGGCTCTTGCCAGCCACTTGCTGGAAGAAATTGCTGCCCTGCGCCGCTCCATACCGCTGTGCCATGTGGGACCCTGGGTCCACGCCTGTGCAACTGCCAAGCCCAGCCCATCTCACTGCAGCACAGACATCGGCACTGCGGGTGCAGCCACCGAGCATCACTGCTGCCCATCACCGCCAGCACTGCCAGGCAGTGTGAGGACAGGGGCTGCTCTGCTCCATTTTGCTGCAGGGAATGAGACAGCTCCGTCCCTGCACCACCCTGCCACTGCCCTGCCGTGTGAACCGCACTGTGGGAGGATGGGGAAACTACAAGAGCCAAAACCCAGCTGCCATCCCCCACCCTGCTTTTCTGCCGAGCCACAGAGAGGATGAGTGGGTGAAACCCCGCAAACACCAGGACTTAGGTATGTGGAGAAAGGGAACAGGCCTGTGTCTGCCCCTCCTAGAAGGGGCACCACCACTCTTGGTCTAAGCTGCCACAGCTGCAGGGAAGACACCCCTGCATGCACCAGTGAGCTGGACCCTGGGAGGGCAGCCAGGACAGCCCTGGACCCAGTTGGTCCTGGCTTCACGCCACTCCACTGCATCCCCCGGTCTCGCCAGGCCCAAGGTTCCTGGAGCTGGGATCAGCTGACCCCACTCTGTTCTCCACTCCCAGGAATTTTGGGGAAAACAGAAAAGAAAACGGTTTTAATGCTTTAACAAACAACCCAAACATTCCTCCTCTTTGGAGAAAAGACAATATTCAAACCTATTACAGATAGTCTCTCAGCTTCTGTCATGATTTCACTGCCATGAAATCAATTAAAAGAAAAATTTCTGGTCCCACTTGCACCTAACAAAGCTAAAGGTGTACCATAGGCTACCCTACCTCCCTTCTGTTACTTTTTCTTGCTTTCCATAATCTGTCCACTTGGTCCTGTAGAAATTGCTCCACAACTAACTAGTTTAATGAAGGGGAAAATTATGATCTCTGCCTTTCTTGAGATGAATTATGTATCCCAAAAGAGTTGAGCAATTTCTATTGACTCTATTTTTTTTGTTTTAATCTTTACCCAATGTAGATCAGCAAAAAACATTCTTAAAAACAAAGATGGATCAGTCTATTTCCCTTAGAATTATAAACACAGGACTAGAAGGCTATAGAATAATTAAAAGAACCATATGTCTATCTGCAGGAATTCAGAGAATGATATTGCAATCTTTTGTTGTTTTTTTGTTTTGGTTTGGCTTGTGTTTTTTTATTGGGTTTGATTTTTTGTGGGTTTTTTTTAACTTTATTTTATTGAATTGTAGTCTGGAAAGACATATGAGGATTCCTTTCATCATCAGTTAGCTGGAAAAGATATCTAAAGACACAGGTAAAGAAAAGAAAGTTGCTCTGGTACTTCACCATATTTTTCTAGGTTTGTTACTTGTATCCTGTGTGTTCTCTAACAAATCATACCTCTCAGAATCTGTACCTTATCTCCTCCTGAAGCCATTTATTTAAGAAAGACAAGATAAATTACTTCCGCGGTATCAAAATATTGGTTACTATTAACCAGTTATTTAATTTATTAACTAAATTATTTCTCAGAAATTGAAAGCAGCAATGTGAGAGACCAGACTCATATCTCACTGAATTTATGTGGGTTGGAGCCAACTCATTACAAGTATGTGCGTGTGTATGTGTGTGTGTGTGTGTGTGTGTGTGCGCGCGTGCGCATGTGTGTGTATGTGAAGGGAGAGGCCTAGGCCTGCAGCCACATGGTTAGGACTGAGCACATGTTCAGGCCTGTGCTATGACTACACTTTCCCACAGAGTACATGGTCTGCAGTCAACATCACCAAGTCTGTAAAGAAACTCATGGCCTGGAACCATGTGACTGCCTGTCAATCAAGGAAGGACTCCCTGATAGCGCACCCACACCACACCCCTTGGAGCTCCTGATTCCCTGTGGCATCTCTCAGTCTGGCTGGGAGGGCATTGAGTGACTTAAATGTCTCTCCTAGGAGGGGTGGCCACAGTAGCCAAATTCCATAAATACAGCTTAGAGAAGCTCCTTTTTGTCCCCCCTATTGGGAACCTGCCACAGTGATGTGATCTCTGTAGCATTCTTTGAGAGTAGCTATGTCTTGTTCTAATATCTTCCTTCTCTTTTTACTCTTGTAGTCTCTCTTTCCTTTCTTTCCCCTTTACTCTTGTGGGTAACTTAAAGCCAAGGGGCTTATAGTCTACTAAGCTGGGTAACTGATTTCTTCATTTTTGTGGACTGTGTCTGTTTGCTGGGTGTTGGTGTAATGCTTCTCCCTTGTGTAATAACCTCCAAAACTCTTGCCAAAAAGTTATTTTCTCACTAAATAAAAAGTTCTCTTGGGAAAACTCTTGTAGCATGCTCTCTTTATGTGATTCAAGGTATCAAGAAAGAACAGATTTCTCAAGAGTTCATGTGGGCGAAATCTGTTGGAGTTTTACATAGATGTAAAAGAGCGAGGTTTAGATATAAGGTGTTGCCAGCAAGAAGGTACCTTATAGATTTTAGGGGGTTTTGCTGTTATTTTTTTTAAAAAAAAATATATTATTTTTAAAGTCTTAAATAATAGTGATTAAATATTTGCCATATTTCATTATTACAAAATCTTCGAGGTGAAGTAAGACAGGATTATGATGAAAAATCATTGCTTATTGTTGCAAGGTATTCCTGCTCTCTCACAGAAATAAAACTGATGACTTTTAACCTTGAAATAGTAAACCTTAAACTTTTAAGCTAGAGACATTTACATCATAATACTTCTAGAGAAAATTTTAATTTTATAGAGCTTACAAACCTTGAAAATATCATACTATTGCAGAAGTGATGACAGAATGTTGATTATAGTGTTATGACTGTGACCTTGCAATCACATACACCAGCTGTGATGACTACCTTCGAACGTAAATTGAGCTTCTGCCAGATTATGAGCAGGTCATAGAATTTTGCAGTCCATACCAGTGTGCTACCTACTGAGAAGGAAATGTTTAATTTTTCTTTTTTGTTTTTCTTTTTGTGTGCTTTTTGGTAGTTTGTTTGTTTATGTATAATTTCTCCTTGTGATGAGTTCGGCTGTATCAAAAAATAGAGTATTAAAATGGCAACTCATAGATAAGATTTACATATGCATGGGCAGGGATGTCTATATAGCTGCATATGCCTCTTGGAATATTGTCAAAACTTTAACAAGTGTCTATTGTTTGGCAACTAAGATAAATACTGATTTTGAGAAGAGGGGAAATTGAAGTCGTAAGTATTGATCCATATTCAAGTGGTTAGATTGTAACTACAGAATAAATTCCTCATGAGAGAATCATGAAGGAAGCTGTTTTTCACTGTGTCAGAGAAAGAAATTTGTTTTGTAAAAAATGAATGAGTGGGCTTGTCTATTCAGTGCTATTTATTGAAAAAGATGTGCAAACCCTTTATGGTTTATACATGATAACCTGAAATAATGTCATTGTTGAACTCATTTTGTCATTGTTGATTGCATTTATCTTAGTGGAACTGTACCATCTTCTGAGCAGTTACTTGAAAGTTGAAGTGCCATTAGAATGTCAGTTTCTTGTAACAATATGAGTTCTTTAATATTCTGGGGATTTTAGATAAATAAAATTGTTCTGCACACCAGGCAACTTTGGAAGTAGGAACAGTCTGATTTTTTTTCATTCTCTATTTGTTTATTTCAGCTATTGTTTTTTTGTCTGCTTATGACCATTATTATTCTTGGAATGAATGAACACTGAATACATGATATTCTAAACCTTAGAACTTTATATATCCCAGGTTTTATCTCTGAAGTTGCAAGCAAACCAAATTTAAATATTGCACCATTAAAAGTAATACAGCTTGGCTGTTTAAATTATTTATGCATCTACAGTATATGCTCTCATGATTGTGTTTACTTGTAAAATATTTCCATTTGAAATCAGAGACAATTAAAGTTCACAAATGTGGGAAAAATATATTACCAACATGACATGGTAATTTAGTGACAGATATTGTATGGTAACACTGTAATGGCTCACAGTCAGTGAATTTCTCTATGCAGATGGTCCGTGCACCTGCAAGCTATTGGATGGTACCATGTTTTGAATGCTATGTTTAGATCTCATGAGAAGGCCTTTTTTGAATGTTAATGCAATGCCCAGAAATTTTAACTTGTAGCAGTTATTTCTTCTATGATGACACGGAGTTTTGTTTATGCCTCTATTAAAAAACAATCATGGTAGAAGCTTGTGTTGTTAAGAAAACAGCCTTAAAAGGCTATAATATATAAGGAAAAGCAATGTATCAACTATTCCAGTCGTTTGTATATTTTATCGTCACTGACATCTGTTCATATTGGGTAAAACATGGATATTACTTGTCATGCTACTGCTTTGTACCAGGTACTTGAATTCATTTGGTAAAAATATCAGTTGTTGCATAGTAGCATGTGAAGTGAGAAAAATTATGCTTTTGTTTATGCCTTATTGTTATATTGTAATGTTATTTCTGTCTCAGATATGTTTTTTGATACCTCAAATATCATCATCATCATGGCTAGGCTTCGTGAACGAAGATATGGGAAGGGCTCTACCCACACTTGCTGCAAGCACGCTGGTGGCTAAAAAGGCTGATGCGGGACAGGCAAGTCTGGTTACAAAAAGCAGAGTGGAAAGTCTCCTTAGGTGGTAGTGATGAAACGCGGTTCTTTCTGCATTGTCTTTTCTCCTCAAGACTGATTCTACATGCATTCTCAAAGGAGGCAGCAGCATTATGGATGGTGTGTCTCCATGTCTCTCGACTGGAGGCCAGAGTGGACCACTGATGGCAGTCAATATGACCAACTCTGAAATGTTGTTTCAGGGAATCCTTGTACTTTAAATATAGTTTGCCAAGTTATCACATATATAAACTCCCATTTCAAAAACTATAACCAGTGTATTGATCATACACTTACCTATGTCATCTGTTTCCAGTGAGAATGACCTGTTTCATATATGATGCTGCTATAAGAACATAAATAAAAGTATTTCATAAAATTAGTAAACTAAGCTTTCTTGTAACAACCGCATTTGATTGTACTACTTCTAGCCATTTTTGTGTTTTTATGCCTTTTAGGCCATTATTTTAGAGTGGGAATTAGTAAATTACTTATGATAAAAATCAATTTATTTGGCAGAAGTTACTGAAGAGTAGTTTTTAACTTTGTATTCAAAATTTAAACTTTTACAAGTGAAAAATTACTAAAAGGTATTCAAATGTGTTTTTTTTTTCTTTTTCAAGTGGTGGCACATTTTTTAGAGATTTTTTTTCTTTCAGAAAATGATGCTTTTATACAGTTGAAATATTAAAAGCATGTTATCAAATTTCTGCACTTTTAAAATGATTATAAGTTCTTTCCAGAGTACTTTGAAGATGTATTCAGTTCAATGCTAATTATCATTCTCACTTTGAATTAAATGTTTTATTCATACAATGTAAAGTTGATGGAAATGAGAGATCTTAAGTAGGCAGACAAGAAGTTTTTTAGTACTGTCATGACTTTCACTCTCTAAACAAAAAAAAAGCCACTGCAGATTTTTAAATCACTAAGAAGAATATATGCCTCCATTTTAGATTGGTAATGGCATTTGTAATCCGTTCTCTCATTATTCTTTCTTCTAGTTAAAATCAAACGGTAATTAATATAATTAATATTCGGCATAGATCAACTAGTAGTCATTGCAGTTAAGAATAGTGTGTCTGTGTTTTCTGATGAGAAGACTAATATTGCTCGTATCATTATCAATGTTCAAAACTAGTTTTCAGGCAGAGTTTGGGTCAATAACTGCAACCAAACTTACTATGTGCAACAATAAATGATGTTGAAACTGTGAAAAAAGTGAACGTATGTCTCAACTGAAGAAAAATATTGAAAGCTTACCTGTGGATTTCAAAGTCTATTTGTAAAAATACATTTTGGAACAATTATTTTTAATAATGAAATTGTATACACGTTGGGACATTTGAGTTTATCTTTGTAATTGACTGCCCAAATTTAGTTTTTCATTTATTTCAGTCTCCTTGTCAGTAGCCTTCAACAGAGTTAGTGAAAAAAATACTATTTCTGACTCATAGATCCATAATTTATATTATGAATCCCCGAATTTCTAACTCTAATAGAGGTATTGGAGGAAAAAAATAAAGTAACATCAACTTGAACTTATTGATTTGTAGTTAACAACAACAACAACAAAAAATCAGTTAATGGTATTTTTAGATATTTATTTTTAGAAATTTAGTATTTTATATATTTATTTTTTTACTAGTTCTAATCACAATTGCATGAATCTAGCAGATAACTGAGGAGTAGCATCTGAAGACTTTTTCTATAAAACTTTACTGTCTGGCATTTAAAAAATGAAAGATAACCTTTATTTTTTTATGATCCTCTTTAATATGCGTTTATGGCTATGTGTAAGTGTTCCATTTTCCACCTTACTTATCAAGTCAGACATGACTTGATATAATGCTAGAATGTATGCAGTGGAAGAAATGTAGCACAAACCCACAGCATGTAAGTCTGTTTATTCTCACACAAAAGAAGAACGAGGAGGTTTCTTCAAAAGGGTTATATAAGAACCAGTTCCTATTTATAAACTCTTAAAAAATAATACTCCTAAACAAAAAATATTCTTGACTTACAAAATTCATGTACTAATGTTCTCCTGAGAATTTTAGTTATGATTTTAATGATTAAATAAGAATTGGTTTAAATTGCATTGCCATTACACTGCCCTTGATCTTTTCTCATTGTGACAACGTTTTCAATTACTTATACAATAATTTTTCTCTATTTTTATCAAGAAATCAGAGAATTTCATTTTCCTAAAAATAGAAATATTATACAAATTATAACGCTGAAAAATATCTGATAAAGAAAAGGGAGAGGGCTAAAATCATATTTCAGAGACTATGCTGAGTTGGAAGGGATGTAAAAGATCATAGAGTCCAACCTTTAGCCCTGCACAGGGCCTACCCCTAGGGTCACACCATGTGCTTGAGAGTATCCTCTAAATGCTTCTTGAACTCTGCCAGGCTTGATGCTGTGACAAGTTCCTTACGGAGACTGTTCCAGTGACAAGCCACCCTCTGGGTGAAGAATGTTTTCCTAGTATCCAACCTAAACCTCCCCTGACACAACTTCAGGCCATTTCCTCCAGTTCCATTGCTGGTCATCACAGAGAAGAGATCAGTGTCTGCCCTTCCTCTTCCTCTCACGAGGAAGTTCTAACTGCAATGAGGTCTCGCCTCAGGCTGAACAGACCAAATGATGTCAGACACTCCTCATTTGGCTTCCACTCAAGGCCCTTCAACGTCTTCGTTGGCATCCTTTGGATGCTTTATAATAGCCTCATATCTTTCTTGTACTGTGGTGCCCAAAACTGCTCACAATATTCAAGGTGAGGTCACACCAGTGCAGAGCAGAGCAGAACAATCACCTCCCTCAACCGGCCGGTCATGCTTTGCCTGATGCTCCCCAGGACACACTTGGCCCTCCTGGCTGCCAGGGCATTGCTCATTTATATTCAACTTGCCATCAACCACGGCCCCCAGGTCTCTTTCCTTGCTACTGCTTTCCAGCATTTCATTCCTCAGTCTGTAAGTACATCTAGGGTTGCCACATCCCAGGCTCAGAATCCAGCACTTTCCTTTGTTGAAATTTATATGGTTGGTGATTTTCCAGTCCTTTAATTTGTCAAGGTCTGCACGGCTTCCCTGACTTTGAGGGAGTCAACAGCTCCGCCCAGTTTTGTATCGTCTGCAAACTTGCTTAGTTTGCAGTCCTGCAAACTAAGTTACCTTCCAGTCCTGCATCCAAGTCATTTATGAAGATATTGATGATCACGAGGCCTAAGATGTAGCCTTGCAGAACTCCAGTAGTGACAAGTTGCCGGTCTGATATCACTCTATTCACTATTTCCCTCTGTGCTTGAACTGTAAGCCAATATTTGCAAATATTATGCTGTTTTCTTCCCTCCTGCCTCATAAATACTTGTAAGAAATAACACTATAATACAAATACTATAACCTTTAGTCCTCTCTTTTGTCTGTAGTCTTTACAAAGACGGGAGCAAGATGAGATGTCAAATAAAAGATATTGCAGAAGCTTCCAGATAAAACATAGTTCTAGTTACTATAGTTTTACCTATAGATAATTTCAATTAAAACCACCTTTTTCCAATAAGGTCAGCAATGGAAAAAGAAAATACTGACAAAACAAACAGTCAGGAGATGAGATTGATTGACAGAGAAGTATATTAGAGAGAACAGAAAGGCTGAAAGGCCCAGCTTTTCATTACTTAATCTGGTTGCCTGTCTACTTAGGCCTGAAAATTAGTTCATTTTGAAACTCTGAATGTCCAGCTTTCAGAATATCATTGCTTAAAGGCACTAATCAAAATTGACAACTGTCTTCATAAAGCAAGACAGCTTTCTATGATTCCAAAAAATTCCTAATTGGAATTGTTAAGGAAATTGTTATTTCTAACAAAATGAGGAAAAAAGACTATATTTTTTCCTTCCAGAAATCTTGGCCTTTTTTCATTGAAAAGGAATCCTGTTCCTCAGGTATCTTCTGCACAGATACATCTGTGTAATCTGTCAAACGTGTGCAGCGCTATGCGGCCATTTGAGGCAATTCAAAGCAAGCTAGCTAAAACACTAAATGCTGTACCACTTATGTTGCTTGTCATGTCACCTAGAATACTGGAGATTACTTTTCAAGATATCTTTGCTTTTAGAAACACATTGTAGTGGTTTGACCTGAGCTGGGTGCCAGGGGCCCACTACAGCCAATCTCTCACTCTCCTCTGCAAACAGCAGAGGAGAGAAAATATAATGGAAGGCTTCATGAGTTAAGTACCATAAAAGACTCTTGCTAATCATCATAGGCAAAACAGACTTTATGTGGGAATAAAAATTAAATTTATTACAAACAAGATCAGAGTTTAAGATGAGAAATATGAGACATCTTTCCCCTCACCCCTCCTCCATCACATTCAACCTCCTCTCCCCCAGCGGTGCAGGGAGATGGGGCATGGGGGTTATGGTCAGGTGTTGTTTTCTGCTGCTGCTCAATGAGAGGAGTCCTTCCTCTGCATCCCTTCCACAGGGAGACATGTCCCATGGGAGACAGTTCTTCCTGCGCTCCTAAAGCATGAATCTCTCCCACAGGAGGACAGTCCTTCACAACATGCTCCGGTGAGAGTCCATCCCATGGGCAACAGTTCTCCAGACACTGCTGCTACATGGGTCACATTCGACAGAGTGCAGTCCATCGGATACAAGCTGCTCCAGTGTGGGTCCCCCATAGGTCACAGGTCCTACCAAGAAATCCTGCTCCTGCATGGGCTCCTCTCCCCAAGGGCTACAGGTCTGCCAGGACCCTGATCCAACATGGGCCTCTCATGGGCTAGAGCCAGCATTCACCAGCTTTGGCGTGGGCTCCTCCAAGGACTGGAGGTGGATCTCTGCACTTCTTGGGTCCTCCATGGGCTGCAGGGGCACAGCTGCTTCACAATGGTCTTCCACAGACTGCAGGTGATTCTGAGTTCTGATGTCAGGAGCATCTCCTGCCCCTTCTTCTGCACTGACCTTGGTGTCTGCATTGTTGTTCACAAGCTCTCACTCTGTTCCTCTCCGGCAGCCATCTTCATCTCAACTAAATTTTTTTTCCTTCCTTCTTAAATACGTTATTACAGAGGCGTTACTTTAACTACTAATTAGTGAGTGGCTGGCCCAGCCTGCAGCTGGCTGGCATTGGCTCTGCTGGACATGGGGGAAACTTCCAGCAGCTTCTCGAAGAAGACCCTTCAGCCCCTCCGCTGCTACCAAAACCTGGCCACAGAAAATCCAATACACCTACATAAATTCATAGGGGAGTAGCTAACTCTTTAGAGGTACTCTATGGAAGTCTATACAACAGTGATTTGTTCAGCTTGTTCAATTTTGAAGCACTTAGGACAAGCAAGAATTTCAGAAAGATACCTCAGATTCGTAAATACAAGGTTGAGAGGCCTTGATGTTGGTATTTTCTACTAGCTCACGTTTTTCTATTTATTGGTTATAACATAATTGTGGGCTTATTAAACTCTGGCAAAATACTCTGAGATTAGCTCAGTTGGTTACAGTGTGGTGGTAATAATACCAGACTTACGGGTTTGATCCCCATTGGGCCATTCACTTAAAAGTTGGTTTTGATGATCCTTATGGATCCTTTCTAACTCAGATTTCCGTGATTCTGCGAAAATGCAAATAAATAATACTGAAGCTACCTTATTCATGGCTATCCTGTGTATCTCTGTACACTTCTGCCTCTGTAGAGCAGATGTACTCACAGATCAACTGAAAACATTACAAAAGATTCCATGATGATGTTGACAAGTTTTGCAAAGTCAGCCCTTTATTTATTTTTTCCAGAAGCTTCGGAATAAGCAGCTTCTGAATGTTCCCTATCTCCCTCCTTTATTTTTATTTTTTTTTTCTCCTTTCTTTAATCTCCATTTAAAAAATTGTAGTGCTTCCATTACCTTCTGTTATCTTTTCATATGCTGTTGCTTTAACCAGTGGTTTCTACTTCCCAGCTTGTCAGTATAATGCTAATGCAATTAAAGATATTCATCCTTGCAAAATATATGCTGCAATATTAATGTGTCTAATTGTAACAAACACTGGGAAGTATCTTACATCAGAAAAGCAAAAGGTACAAAAGAGAAGAAAGAAAAAAAAATATAAGCAGCTGTTCATACAAGGACTTTTACTGCTTTTGTAATTTGGAAGAAAATAATATAGCCTGAGTTTCACTGTAAAATCAGACAGCTTCGTATCATAAATCTGATGTTTTTCACCTATAAATTCAGAGGATTTGTCACATTAGTTCCCTAATGTTTGCTACAGTATGTCATAACTGACATTGAAGTTATTTCTTTATTTTTTCTGTCTGAAAGCCTAAAACGAAGATAACATTTTATATTATAACTTTCAAAATAACTTTAATTAAACAGAGGTATTATTTCAAATTGCTTAACAGTCAGCTGAATATATTTGAAGCAATGATTCAATGATTAATTCAGTAAGCAGAAGGTTTGAAGCAAGACCTGAACCGATACAACTTACCAACACATGCTTGAAAATAGGAAATGTAGAGAATAAAAATTTCATAATTTTAGAATTGTAATAAACTTTTCTGACAGGTTTAGTTATAAATTAGTTGTCCCTCAAAATAAAAAGGACTATAAATCTCTGTACCTACATTTTCATAGTGTGTCACTTCTGAAACATTCAAGTGAAATTCGAACAGGTGCAAAAGAGTATAAACATGGAGATCCTCTCAGATCTTTAAATTTCACAGGATTATAGAATATTCAAGTTGAAAGAGACCTTTAGAATCACCAAGTTCAGTCCCACTGCAATGACCAGGAACATCTTCAACTGGATAAGGTTGTATCTAGTTACATATTCTATAATAGTAGTCTTGCACACGATGGGTTAAGAAAGCAGAGACATTTCAATGTTGATGTATTAAAAAAAATGGTAAGGCCCTCAGGCCATTAATGCAGAAATAGAGGAAAAGTTAATTTCCAGAAGTGCAGGGCAATAAAAATAAGGTCTGGCCAAACTTTCTTTATTAATATTTAAAGAAGTATGTATATGTGAAGTGCTTTTTAAGTAATGAGTGTTAGTCATAAATATTTAACAGTTGCACTTATGAAATATGCCCTAAATTATGTCCAAATGTTAACAAGAAGGCCTTATACTTGACAGAACAATGAAGCAATAAATATTTCAAAAGTGTGTGTTAGACAGGTGGAAACTGAGAAGACATGTCCTGCTCTTTGTTTTAATCTGACACTGCAACCTTCAGGTCTGTGCTTTTCATAATAGGAAAAAAGACCTTTCTATTCAAAGCCAATATCGGAGCTGATAGTAGATTCCCTTTGGAGTTTGTTATCAGGATAGTATAATTTGCCTCGTCAAAATCACGGGACAAGGAAATTTAAACAAGCACCACATAAACAGTGGCTGCATCCATCCCTATGCTGAGTGCTTTCTGTGTGTTTATCAGGAGAAAAGTTAAAAGTTCATTGAAAGTTCACAGGATGTTGACTTCCTATTACCTTCAAGAGAGAAATAATAGATTGCCCTCAGGAGGTGCTCAGTATCTGTTGTAACAATGTCTTGAAGAATTACATGCCAAGAAAAAAATAAAAATAAGTATTCTAATACACAAGGAGATAACAGATAACATTATAATAGTAATTAGAACAACTACTGGTGGAAGAAAAAATCGTTGAAAAAATAGGCAATCATTTATAGATAAATTCTACACTTAACCCTTAATGCTGCACTTTGAAAAACTGAGTGTTTTAGAACTGTAATCTTGGTTTTGTCCTTTTTAATATTGTTTTAATTAAAGGCAGAAAAATTTGGAGGAAATAATATGACTTATTTAGAGATCAGAGTGAAGTGAAGACTCCAGTTATGACTTTGGGTAAGATCTTTTCTCTTGAAACTTTTCAATCTGAAAAACCAAATTTCTCCTGGAACTCTCTGAGAACTGTGAGACTTATGTGTTTGCTTACTGAGGTGTCAGTATAAATGGATAAGATTTTCAGTAATGCTGAGAAATAATTTAAATGGAGAAATAAATAATAAAGTTTGAAGTAAGAGTGCTGTATTTATCTTTGGGGACATATTCAGAGTTTTCACAAGTTTTATTCTGAGAGAAAATTTCAGCTTTGTGATAGTCAATGATCCCTTCTATCACTATAACAATAAAGCCAGAATTTCACCTAAGGAGTACAGAACAGCTAGAATATTCAGTCTATTCTGCCAAAAGGTTATTTTCAAAGACTTCAACTTCCTTTTCTTTCTCTCTCTGTAATGGTTCCCACAGAGCCTACAGCAGATATTTGGGTGTAAAAGCCCTCTAAAAGATGCTCCTTTCCTCTATGAAAGTGTCAACCTTAATTGCTTTATTAAAGGCCCGTGGGCCTTCCACCTTTATTCACCTGGGCCTCCCACTACCAGAAAATAATCCTTTGATCTTTACAGTTCCCTCACTGCATTTTAATGAATTTCTAATAGCTTTTCTTCTTCCTCCAGTCCTCCCTCACTTACCGCTGGTTTTCATTTGAATTGTAAGTTATATTAGCATTTCCTTGATGATCTTGTCAGTAGTACTGTACCTATCTTATCCAAATGGAACTGCTACAGCTTACAGATGACAGTCACACTGAAGAGACTCCCAAGTCCAGGTTCCCAAGTACTTCTCCATGTCATCAGGGTGGGTCCAGCTAGCACCCTTTCCTGGAAAGCAAGACCTTGAATGAAGCCAGATTCATGTGCTCATATAAGGCTGAAGAAATAGTGGCAGAGCAGTACAGAAGATCAGATTATATTAATATAATTAATAATTTAAATTAATACTTATAATTAATACTTTTTCTTAGAACTTCTTTGAATGATCAGAAGTGTCATGAAAAGAGAAGTTAAGGATGTGCAATATATACTGAACCTGGACCATTGTTTATACTTTTTGAAAACAAGGAAGTTGCTCTGTGCTTCAGCCTGAATAGTTGTTCAATTACGTTATATATACATAGAAGAACTTTGTCCTTTTATGTACTGTAAATCTGGAAGGGAAACTGACTACAGAAAATTGCTCTTTCACGTTGTTACCTGCTTTCCACAAGTACATGTAGGCCAATAAAATGAAACCTAACCAGGAGGATTATAGAATGATAGAATCATTGAGGTTGGAAAGGACCTCCAAGCTCATGAAATCCAACCTTTGACTGAACACCACCACACCAAATAATTCATAGCACTAAGTGCCATGTGGAGTTATTTCTTGAATGCTTCCAGGAATGGTGACTCCACCACTTCCCTGGGCAGTCTGTTCCAATGCTTGACAACCCTTTCAGTGAAGAAAATCTCCCTGATATCCTAAACCTCCTCTAGCACAGCTTGAGGCCGTGCCCTCTTGTGCTGTCACTAGTTGCCTGGGAAGAGACTGATCCTCACCTCAAACACACTTTCAGGTAGTTGCAGAGACAAGTAATGTATCCCCTGAGTATCCTTTTCTCCAGCCTAATCAAACCCAGCTCCATCAACCATTCCTCCAGAGATTCACTCTCTCAACCCTTCAGCAGCTTGGTTGCTCCTCCCTGGATACATTCCAGTTCCTCAGTATCTTTCTTGTAGTGAAGGGCCCAGAACTGGACACAATATTCAAGATGTGGCCTCCTCAGTGCCAAGTACAGACAAACAATCACTGAACCTACTGGCCACACTATTTTTGGTACAGGCCAGGATGTCATTATATATATTACAGCTAAACAAATAGTTTTAGTGTATGTGTGCCTCTTTCAGTTTCTGAGATCTAGTTGAAGGATTGAGATGTATGTATTTTTCTGAAACTAAACTACTGAAATCAACAGCTCTGTGGTCAGCCATAAACATCACTAGGTTTTTGCACAATAGGATTTTGTTTTAACACTGTTACGGGGTAGATTCTTTTTGGGGAAATTTCCTGTTACCATCTTGATACTGGCAAACTGAGGAAGAGAAAAGATAAACCACCAACTCACTGGTTTCTGGCTGCAGTCCCAGAGCGAGGGCCTGGTGCTGCCTCACTGGTGCTACTTCTCTTGATGCTTTCCTGCTTGTCCCGACAAATGGTGGAGAAGTCCCAACCGCTGCTCTGGGACCAATCACCTCTTGCTGCTGCCTCTTCCTCACCCAGCCCAGCTCTCATGTCCAGGTGGACCCTGCAGCAGCCTCTAGAGTGAGAAAGGAGCCCACACTGGCCCTCACCGGCCCTAGCTAGGACCCAGCCTGTCTGCCTTTCCCCATGTCCTGCTATTCCTGTATCGATCAAGTGACTCACTCATCTCAGGAGCCGAATCAGGGGAGCCTCTCACCTGTGCGGTGAGCCTATGGGATCTGCCTGTCTCTCCACAATTGTGACAACACCAAGGAAAAATACATAGAGGGGTGTAGCCATTTGAAAAACAAGGCTTTTGAAGGGGAGTGTAAGAGAGAAACCCCACGTACCTGAATTAAAATTCAATTTTTCCTCAAAAGCCGTTTCNAAAACTGCTGCTCGGCCCCGGCCTCGGGGACACCGGGACTGGTACAGGTCCCTCTCCGTCCCAGCCCCCCCCCGATGGCTTTATTTTTGGAGGAAAACTGAATTTCAATCGGGTAAGTGGGGTTTCGCTCTTACACCTCCTTTCAAAAGCCCTTTTTTAAACGGCCACAGTGGGTTTTTCTCCTTGCATGTTGGGGGTCCCTCAATGTAATTCTGGGGTCTCCTGTGGGTTACCCTACCTCTCTAATTTAATTCCCCTGGAATAAATTGTTCTCCTGCTGACTATTCTATTCAGTTTTCCATCACCTTTATCGAATCTGCCCCCTGAATGCTAAACGGTGGGTTAAACCACCACAAGGGGCAAGGGTTTGTTGAGATGATTTTTCTTGTTCCTGGTTGTTCTTTTTTTTTATTTGTTATATATATATATATATTAGTAAATAATTGTTGTTTCTTTTTTCTACTTTTTTTTTTAATGAAAGCCTCTTGATTTGAAGGGTATAGTAAAGTGGAGGAGGAGTTTTTCTTTCCACTTCAGGAAGGCTCCTGTCTTCCCTGGAAGGTATTGTCTTAACCTGAGACAAAGACAGAGTGTATTTTCATGGCAGCATCTTCTGCATGCAACTTCACGTTGTGTGCATAGTTAATTAGCTAGCTCAAAAATCATAAGAAATTTGTGAATTATGTTAAACCCTAATCAAATAAAATACAATAACTATTATATTTTCTCACAATTTCCTTAAATTTATATAATAAGTTATAAATAAAATGGTAACATATGCTGTTTGTATAGCATTCAAACAGAATAACATTCTAATGAAAAAACTACTATTATTATTTATTTCTCCTATTTTCCAACATTTCTTTCACAATATCTCAGTTTTTATTTCAGTGTTTGCTTTCTTCTTCTTATGCACAGATATGTTTTCACATGTTTTTTTGTTTTTCATATATTCTTGTGTGTGGTATATTCATTCGACTTTTCAAGTTTCCAGAATACTTTTCATCCATTTCACACTGGGTAAAATTCAAACTGGAATAACCAATAGTTTTAAACTAGTGCTACAGTTTAGTTTGTATGGACACAGAAATAATAATCTGAGATAATTTGTTTAGAAATATAAATAGAAGAAATAGATTTTTGTTTTTCTGTATATATAGACCAGTCCAGTAAGGTTTTTCATTAGGTTGGTCCTGCATTTGCACTTCTAGAAAAGAATTTAATTTTGCATAGTAGTAGCTACAGAGCATGAAATAACTGAAATTATTTCTTTACAAGCATTTTACATGTCATCATAGTTTTCTCGTCTCAACCACCTGGCATAGCATCAGCACTATCTTTCAACATTCCTCTCCTTTCTGCCCCAACTCACCCTCATCGAAGTTGGACAAGGTCTTGGTAGCAGACACAATCAAGCCAGCTTACCTGAACTAACCAAAGGGATATTCCATACCATGTGATGTAAAGTCATACATAAAAGCTAAGGAAAGGAGGAGGAAGTGAGGTGGGGGACATTCATTGTCTACAATGGTTGCCTGCTGAGAAATTGTCACACATAATAAAAGCCCTGGTTACTGGGAAAGGGAAGGTTTGGGAAAGTTTGGGTAGGGAAGGTTTGGGAAGGGAAGGTTTGGGAAGGTTTAGAAAGGGAAGGTTTGGTAAGGGAAGGTTTGGGAAGGTTTGGAAAGGGAAGGTTTGGGAAGGGAAGGTTTGGGAAGGTTTGGGAGGGGAATGTCTGGGAAGGGAAGTTTTGGGAAGGGAAGGTTTGGGAAAGTTTGAGAAGGTTTGGGAAGGTT
>VXBA01003877.1:164530-184933 GCA_013399895.1 Serilophus lunatus
CTATTAAATTATAATTCTGACTTGTGATCTCCCACTGGTTTGATTTCAAATTAGTACAACTCCATAAAAGAGTCTGGTGCAATAAACACCTGAAGAAAAGCATAAAGATTAGTGTCTACAGAGCCATTGTAGTGTCTACTATTTTGTATGGGTCTTAATCATGGTTCATCTACCACCATCACCTGCAACTCCTCGAATACTTACATCAGCGCTGCCTCCATACAATCTTAAACATCAACTGGACTGACTATGTGACTAATTGTCCAGTTTTGATGGACAAATTATTGATTAAGAAATTATGGATACAGATGTATTAAAGAAATAAGAATTTATTATATGAGGTAGAAAAAGAAATTAAATTGAAAATATTAAATACAAAAAAAAACCACAGAAGAAAACCGAACAACCACTTCCCAAAAACCCAAAGTAACCCACAAGACACATGCACTAATCCCACTCCACCCCCCATCAGACAAAAAAAACCCCAAAAACAAAGAGAGAAACGTATTCCCTGTTTCAATGTCCTAAGTTGCAGTTGATACGAGGTAGATGGCAGGGGGCATTAACACCGTAGGAGGCAAAGATGAGATCATGGCTGGAAGACGGGCATCTGTGATCTGTTGCTGGCTGGTCTCTGGAGAAGTCACAGGAGCGGAGGGACAACAAGCAGAGCATGTGGTGATTTCCAAGGTGGCAGACGCTGAAAACCTGGGCACCAAGACCAGTTCCTTCTCCAGTGAGCTCCCACGCATGTAAAAGAAAAAGGCTGGGGACTCTTCTGATTACATAGTCCTCAGGCTCTCCCAGAATTCCTATCCTGGGCACCTTCACAGTCCACCTCGAAAAGGGGCGGACTCGCTCCTTGATGAATTCTTATTGGTCTCTCTGGTCCCGTCCCGTCCCCAGCTCTGCCTCAGCTTCACCTCCAGGCTCTGCCATCCAAAAAACATGGCAGCCACCATATGCCACTGCGCTGCCTTCAGGGCTGCCACCCGTAGCCACACCACCCCATGCTGCCTTATGGTGGGCACGCCCCAGCTGCAGCCCCCTATGCCGGCTGGGTGAGCCCCATGCTGCTCGCCTCCGTCCCGGTCTCAGAACACCCTGAGTGGTTCCGTCTTTCCCTGGCACCTCGCTGCCTCCCTCGCTGCTTCTACCGTCATCCTGCACCAGGCACACCACTGCCGCTGCAGCAGTGCCGGATCACAGCAGGCGTGCCCCGGCAGTGGTCCCTGTGCGCAGTGCCCGGCACGGTGCCGGTGTCATTCGCCACACCCCAGGACACAGACCAGGAACACAACCAGGACCGACCCTGCCCTGCCAAGCTGGGCTGGGCCAGCCAGGATCCTGCATGGCTGTGCCGGTATTCTCTGCAGCCCCAGTGGCCCCAGTGGCAGGTGCGCCATGCCACAGGTCCCTCCGAGCTCCCAGGAACCCCTGGGTCCTTCTGGCTGTTCCGGACACTGTGCCACACCAGTGCATGCTCTGCTTGCCCTGCCTGTTCCAGTGCCCCAGCCCAGCCCTCACAGGGAGCCCAGGGCAAGCCCTGCACCTTGCCTCCCCTCCTGTCAATTCCAGCTCCCCTAGAGGGATCAGGGAGAATGAGAAAGTGCCGCTGCCAAGGGCCGTGGCAATACACCTGCCACAGCGATGGAGGAAGCCTTGGGGGATGGGGGTGCAGGAGCCATTGCTTCCTCCCTCAATCTCAGCTCTGGTAGTGGGGGCTGGGGCCACGGTCATGAATGGAAGAACTCTCGCTGTTGCTGTGGGAAAAAAAATAAAACCCTCAGGTAAAGCGTGGAGCGTGGAGAAGGGGATCCATTCCCAACCCTACCACCACACACACGTGCCTCCCCCTCCCCTGTTTGTCCTCCCTGGTCCCAGTCCCATACATCCCTCCCCCATCTCCTCCAAAGAAGAAAACATGGACCAAAAAGAGGTGGGAGGAGGGGAGAGGAGGGGACCGAGAGTGAGGAGAAGGGAAACAGGACAGGAAAAGATCCTTTATTTAATCAGGTCAATACAGAAAAGTGCATGTAGAATCAGTCTCGAGAAGAGAAGAGAAGACAACGCAGAAAGAACCGTGCCTCACCAATACCACCTAAGAATACTTTCCCCTGTGCCTTTTACAACTGGACTTGCCTGTCCCGCATCAGCCTTTTTAGCCATCAGCGCACTTGCAGCAAGTGTGGGTAGGGCCCTTCCCATATCTTTGTTTGTGTAGCCTAGCCATGATGATGATGATGTCTGATAGTATGAGAGGCACATATATATAGAAAATCAGAATGTTTGCATACTGTTACCAACATTATGAGGTCATACTTGAGGGGGGAAAAAAACACAGGAAGATAACACCTTCTAATGGCAGTTGTATAAAAATAGGTTGATATAAGATTATAAAGAGAATTATAGAGGTAAGTTGAGAGGGGGATAGTAATTTTTTAAAAAATTACATTTCCTTTCTTTTTTTAACTTTATAACACCAAATGTGGAAAAGTGAAAAAAAGAGAAACCTTTTTGCAATTATTTCATGTGAAGTTCTATCAGTGTGTAAAGGGCAGAGGTAATAATTGCTGAGACTTATAGTAAAGTAGAAATTGATTTTTAAACGAGACGAGATATCATGAAACATTTAAATTTCTACTCAGAAATTCTGTCACCATACCTTATCAGTGTTTAATTTTAATTTCACAATTTTCTGCTTAACTGGATGATGTCCTGTTCCATAGAATATTTTCCATGATGTTTGGGTATCTTACCAAAACACTTATTCTCTCATATTTATGGAAATTTATTTTTTTTTAAGAATTTAAGTTATCTGGGTTTTTAATAAAACACAAACAAACAAACAAAATATTACATGTAGCTTCACACAGTTTTTCTTTACCTAACTTCAGCTGGACTTTTTGTGGAACAATCTTCTTTTCACTTTATTTATCAGGAACTTTATTAATCAGGCTAAAATACACTGTATAGACAAATAAAATGGTGTGTATTTCAGTACAAGAAAATATAAATCTTAGAATTATTATCCCAATATTTTTATATGAAAGCTTTAAAATTTAAGATGACAATAGTCTTAAAGAAGCAGCTGGCTCTAAACAACAACTTTATTAGAACTATTAAAGCAGTCTACTATTTCCAGATACTATAGCCAAACAACTGCTTTCTGGACCATTTTTTAATTTTAAAAGTCATTTGGATCTACAAGTAAAAATGGGATTTTGGTGGCGATTCGGTTTATTTTTCTGGTTATGTGTCAAAAGTATATTTTGGAAGATAACAGGACAAAAGAAACAGAAAAGTGAGAAACAAAGCTACTCAATCCATGCTTGTAGAGCAAACTATTCTTTACTACTCTAGATTCAGAACAAAAAAACTAACATTCAGGCTATTCTCTTCCTCATATTTTCAAAAGAAATGTAATGCTCTTTAATGATACCAATGAAAGCACATTTGCAGGCAAAAATTTCTCTACAGACATAAAATAATATTTTAAAATACAAAACGGTGTAAGCTATTGTTCTTCTGGCTCATAGAAATAACTTCTGAAGTCATCCCCTGCAAATATAATGGGACTATATGACTAAAACCTCTATGGGGTAATTGCCTAATCCGTTGTAATTCTAGATAACATTCATAAATATATCAATATCTATATAAATACTGGGTGGGGAGTTTGTTTGTGGCATTATTACATTATTGATACAGTGTGTCCAGACTATGATATAATGTCTAAGGTATGTAAACAATACCTTGTGACTTTCTTGTAGCTCTGAGACAATGGCATGTGACCGCTTTTCTTTTTGTCTATTGGCTGTATTAACAAAAACAATCTTTGGACTATAAAGAGGAGACTCCATTTTGGGAGTACATTTGCCCACTGGATAATATTGTGTGTAGTCTTTCTTTCCTGGATCCTCTGGATCAGCACCATGCACTCAAGGCCTGTATGTCATGTGGGTACTGTGATTTCAGAGGGTCCCGATCCCAATGCCACCAAATTGATGATTCCATTTTATGGGATCCCGACGCAACTGGCTACATTTGTTGGGATTTTTTTGTTGTTGGTTTTGTTTTTTCTTGTCCTTTGTACAAATTATCCATTACATATATTTCAGTATGCAATCTAATTTCCATCTGTGTTTCTTCAAAGTGAATTTATACCAAAAACAGCTCTTACTGTGTGATGAAATGGCCTGGAACACTCTACCAGACCCTTCTCTATCCGTAAAATGAGTTATTCTGGTGTTTATCACTTTTACGTATTATAGGCACTTCACTCTGGCACTTGCATTCTGTTCTAAGTTAGTTTTATCCATATATTATTAGGAGTGTGACTTGTCAACTTCTGCAATTACTAGAAGTAGAAATGCTGAGGAGAAAGATATTGCAAATTATATGTTTTCAGACAGTTGTGTTATTTCTGGCAATGCCCCCTAAAATTTAGACCAGGATTTTACGTGATTAAGATTGGAAAAGGCTTCTCAAGGTCATCTAATCCAATCTCACCTTATGTTTCTTTTTGTATGGTTTTATCTTATAGATTCTTATGTTATGCAGAAAAATCCAGCAATCATCATGAGTGTGTTATTGAGCTCTGATTCTACCCTCAGTGTAAACGTAGTGCAAGAGCCACGTGATAGCCTACATTTTGTGTATTATTCAGTTTTTCTCTGAACTTCCAATGAATATGTACTGTGTTAGCATAAGGAATGGATGACAGGAGGCTTTTTATAAGAAAATTTCACTTATTTTTTTTTCTTTTTTTCAGAAAAAGAGTCTTTTTTCAATTCTTATGTATTTTTCTTGTCAGATTGAATGGAGTGAAATGTCACACAGTCAAATGTATACATACTTGTCTTCATTAAGTCTCCTTTTTGTCCATCCTTTTGAGATGATGATTTCTGCACTCTTAATACAGATGAAAAGCATCCAAGATAACCAGCTGTGTGCCATATGATACCCATATATTTAGCTGGCTAATAATGAAGGCAAAATACACAGCTTTTGACAGACAGAAAATTGAGATTCATAGGGACGAAGTACTTAAAGGATTTTATGCTATGCTTATACTAAACCAGTGAAGTTTTATTTCATTTTACTTTAGCATAGCCATATTTGTGGGGGTTTTTTTTAATTTGTTTATGTTTTGGTTTGTTTTCATTATTTTTGCTACATTTGTGATAGTATGAAACTATTTGGTAGCCTTTTTATTAAAAGGAAAACATTTTCCATGCAACTTTAAACTTGTAATTATATTGCTGTCACAGAGAAATCATTTCATAAAATGGTCAGTTCAAATCACTCCATTTGTAAACTCACAAAAGCTTCAATAGCTTTTAGGAAGTAACACATGCAATTTGATGTCTTCTTTTGAATTTTTGTCACTATATTATTTTTTCATAAAATGCCTAACATAGTTATTGCAGATGTATTGCGAAACCTATTAATATACTTATTTGCCTATAGAATATTCAATACAGTAACTAATCAGTTGTTAACCTTAGCAGTTGTCTTATATCAGGACATAAACTAAAACAGAGAACGATATCCTTATGTATTGTGTTCATAACTCGTAAGACAAACAGTCTAAGAAGGTGACTATTCCTGTAGCTACATAATATAATACATTCAAGAGACAAGAGTCAAAATAAAGTTAGTCAGTATTGTTTACTCATCCCTTAACTAAGGGTTACTGATGATTGATCAAAGTTTTTTCATTGGGTTAAGAGGATAATGTTAGGAAAAGTATGTTATGCGCAAATTGCCTAATTATAAAATAACAATATTATGTTATTGTTGGCAATATGTAAAAGAAAAAAGGAAAGGAAACCAACATTATAAATTAAAATCAAGACTGAAAATTATTTTCTGGCAAAGCAATTCTTCAGGACATTCTACCTTCTACATCTCATGGATTCTTATGTTATGAACTACATTAAAGGAATTTTATACTGCTAGGCTATTGAAACCGAAGAAGTCGCAATTTAAGGACGCACCTACCTAATCCTGTATCAACATGTTATATATACAGTACCTTGTCAAGTCAATATATATAGCTACAGATAAGTAACTTCTGACTAGTGCAAGACCAATTTATAGTATAATGCACATCTATAAAAAAGGAAGGCAGTGGAGATTGTCTATCTTAGTTTGCAGAGGCAGAAAAGTATGGTCTTACTTAAGTGATGACTGCTCATTTTTAAATCAAATTGATTATTTTTATAAACAGTCTCTTGATTAAGACAATTTAAAGTGAAAAACACTGAATGAGGAACAAAAATAAGATTATATTTTTCTTAATATTGTTCTGTCACATTACAGAATGACAATAAAATAGAATCTGCCTGTAAAGTCACTCACAAACTAAATCTTTTATGACTTTGTTATCTACCTATTACATGGGTAATCAAATATAAAAGCCAGAACTCTGTGATATGTATCAAGCATCCTTTATCGGTATCTGGTGAGGAGACAATGTTCACAGACTGGGATCTAAGAATTTGTTTGACAAGCTTATCAGTGCTGTTCATCACTCTGGAATAAACTATGCCATATGCCACTTTGCTTCTACAAGAAAATAAGAAAAAACCCTGGCCATTTTATTAAATTACAACAAGACAGAACAAAAATAAATTATAACATACAAAAGTATCTTGTGTGACAATAATACATAATAATATAAGTTTAAGGTACCATGGAATTTTTTTTCCTTTTATTAAAAGTGCCTAAAAATATTATACTAGCACAAATCTACAACTCCCAGTATTCATTGTTCTTTCTACCAAGAAAGGTCTTTGGACCTTTACAACTGATTTATTACCTGAATAATTTATAAAATAACTCTGTTCCTGTGCCTAAAGCTTCTCAAATAATCACACTTCCAATATCACGTAAGGTCAATATATGACTGTTCAGTCATTAGAGTGATTGTGCTTGTCCAGCCAAAATAACAATATTGTTCAGCCATAATATAATATCCTTTTAACACAGAGATCCAGGTCATGAGCTTCTCTCTTATTTATGTAATCAAATTATTCCTGAGAAATATGAAAATATTCTAGGAAAACCAGCTCCTTTTAAGACAACTCAAATGAAAATAGTATGAGTATATTCCATGTACTATGTAACTATAATCATAAATAACCAAGAATGACAGGAATTCCTGCAATTGTATTCAAACCCATTGCCATTCAATCAAATTTATATTAGTAACAAGTAAAAACATCCAGGGATGAAAATATTCAAGGCAAAGAAGGCAGAAAAGAAATTGATAGCAGTGGAAATTTTGATACTTAGATTATATTGTTAGTAAAGCTTTTGCAGATGTGTTATTTTCCCAATTTTTTTTTATGCTTGAATTTATAACTTTTGCTTTCTAGCATAATATCAATTTAATTGATAATTACAGTATTATAGTTAACATAAGACATTTTCCTTGCCACAGATCTACATTACAAGTGTAACCTTTGTAAACGTAAGAATCTCCACCTCATTTGGAGTCCATCTTTTTTTCTTTATTAATGGTGACCAATTTGATAGTCAGGATCAGAAGGTTTGGGGTTTTTCCTGTTTTTTGGAAGCAAAAGGGCAAGGGGATAACAACATTATTTGTTAATTTAATGATGCTTTTATGGGTATTTACCAACATTCTGAGCACAGGTTTTAGCAAATGTAGGGAGGATGAAAAGGGTGGGGTTCTTTTTGTCTTGTTTTATTTTCAGTGTAGAATGATTTTTCCATTTCCACTTCTGTAGTACAATTTTTTCAAATCCTATTTAATCATATCAAAACTGCCAGATCCTTAATGGCTCATAGCCACTGGCCCATAATACTAGTAAATTTTACATGAGAAAATGAGCTTTGTCTCAATAGTGCAACACTTAGGAACAAATTGTATAAGCTGTACTGAAAAATAAACCCAAACAAAGCCCAAGATCCAATAGTAGAAGAAACTTTTCAGAAGTTTTTTTTTTTGCTATTCAATGCTAAACTCACTTTTGAACTGTTGCCTGTGATAAATTATTGGTTCTGTCTAATATCAAGGCATGCTCCACTGCTGCACATTCTTGTTTTGTAGAATAGTTGTTAATTAGTCCATGCAAATAAACTAGATTTAATGACAGGGAAAGAAAAATAAAGAGAACCGGAAAAAAAAAGCCACAACATTTGTAATGCTTGGGACAACCAACTAGAAGGTACATTCTGGTATTTGGATATAAATTCTGGTCTCTTATCAATAAAATTTACCCAAAGGAATTATCCCTGCTAAAGTAATTTAGAGCAATATTAAAGCAGAGAAAAACATGAAACCATGGAGAAATTAAGTGGTGGTGAAGTTAGGTGATTAAGACTATTATTTAAGTTTGAGGAAGCCCAAAGCACATGTGAAAACAGTATTTGTGGTCAAAAAATGTTTAAGAGCAGACAGATGGCATGAAATGAAGAAGGTGACCTAAAAGGAATGGAGGTAAAGCAGGTGTAATCCAAGGGAGATATAAAAAAAAATAGGGTGTGAGATTTTAAGGTAAGCCTCAGAACAGTTTATAGCTCTAATATTGCAGATGGGAATGGGAAACACAGGGAAGAATTAATGAAGGAGAAATAGAAAGCTTCATGAAAAAAAAAGTGAATTTGTTCACAACAAAAAATATAAATTTGCTATTTAAACATTAACTGCTGTTGTTTTGTTTCTTTTAGAGGTTTGTTTGTTAGGGTTTGATCTGTGTTTTTTCATGTTTGTGTTTTTTAGTGAGTTCTTGGTTGTTTTTTTTCCAAGAGTATTCCTTTTTTTCATTTTTTTTTTTAACAATAAAAACTTGGAAGATGGACACTAGCTTCTCATTCAAAAAGCATCTTGTTTTTTCCTCTTCAGTAAAAATTATTTTAGGTTTTCTCCTCCTTATTTTTTAAAAATTTTTTTCACTCAAGTCAACACAGTTTTCTCTTATTCTATGCCAGTCTCATCAATGGTGCAATTATATGTCATGAAAATGGCTCCATAGCAATCTTTTATAGGAAAACTTGTCAGCATAGAGAACATAAATTATGCAGCTGTATTGGTTTTTCTGTGGCCAGGTTTGGGGGGGGGGGGCGGCTGAGGGAGAGGCTTCTTCAAGAAGCTACTGGAAGTTTCCCCATGTCCAGGCTGGGCCCGCTGCTGGCCAAGGCCGGGCCAATCAGCAGTTGAAGGAACGCCTCTGTGATAACAGATTTAAGAAGGAAAAAAAAAACAAAACCATAGTAGGGAAATGAAGATCGTTGCCAGAGAGGAGCAGGGTGAGAGCCTGTGAACAACAACACAGACACCAAGGTCAGTGGAGAAGGAGGGGGAGGAGATGCTCCTGGCGCCAGAGCTGAGATCCAGCTGCAGCCCATGGGGAAGACCATTGTGAAGCAGCTGTGCCCCTGCAGCCCATGGAGGACCACAGGAGTGCAGAGATCCACCTNGGAGCAGTTTGTGAGAGGAACTGTGTCCTGTGAGGGATGGGACCCCATGGAATGTGGCTGGAAGGACTCTTCTCCCCAAGCAGCAGCTGAGAACAGCAGCTGACCACAGCAACACCTCCCCCCCCACACCTCGCCTTTTCTCTTGACCGCTGTGGGAGAATAGGTTGGATGTAAGAAGGAGGGGGTGGGGGATAAAAGGTGTCTCTTATTGTCTCTCACTCTTAGCTCTGATCTTGTTAGTAATAAATTTGACTATTATTCCCACATGGAGTCTTGTTTTGCCTGTGCTGGTGATTCAGAAAGAATTTGCTGTAGTCCTTATCATAAATAACGAAACCTCTCATTATATTCTCTCTCTCCTCTATAGTTGGGCAAGGGGGAGTGAGAGAGTGGCTGTAGTGGGCCCCTGGCGCTCAGCCTGGGTTAAACCACTACAGCAGCTCAACAGCAGTTGGACACAAATTTAATAGATCCATCCATAAATTATGACTATTTTTTATTTGCTTTTTGCTTTCTTGGCAACAACATAGTGGTTAACAAATAGTGACTAGCAAAAGAATTTTGTACCTGAGATTATAAAATTTTACAGGACACATTGTATTTTTTACCTCAGACCTCATTCGAACTAATTCGTAGGTGTTTTAAATAAAGTATAATAATTTGAAAGATTTAAAATTAAGTCATTATCAAGTATTAGCCCCATTTCACTGGTGAAAAAAAGATGTTCTGTGTAGCAGTGCAAAGCTATTCTTTAGATGAAATAATCTACTAAACAGAAATAGGAAACTGTGGGTTTTTTTCTACACCTACTGTTGTTTATGATTATGATCTTCTCATGCAGGAAAGTGTATATGCAATTTATTTTCAGCTAGTATTAAAATATAATTTTAACCTTCTTCCCAGCATATAGTTGTTTACCAGTATTATTTACATTTTAAAATAGTCTATTTTGTATATTTCATTTATCTCTTGGTGTATTAAATGTCTGCAGACTAGATCCACAATAGAATTTAGATGTAATAATATTCCTCTTCAAACTGCAGAAGTAATAGAAAAATGCAGTAAGAAAATAATGAGAACATTCTAAACCAGATTCTCGTGTATTTAGAGGCAGAATACATACATTCACTCCTAAAAAATATAAACCCCACCAGAACTCCTATTGACAACTTTCTAAAAGAAAAGACAGAGTGAAAAAGACAGGTATTAATAGTCAAAATTAAAAAAAAACCAACCAAACAAAAAAAAACATAGTATTGTGTTCTTTCAATCTGAAAGTCCGGGTTTGTCTTCAGTAGAAAGCAGTAAATAGGAAAAAGCAACTCTTGCTTTCCTGAGCCTTGTTCTGTTATGGAGCAGGGACATGGCTAGAATGTGAAACATACCTTGGGAGCATAGATGTTTTCTCATATTAATTAATAAGGATACGGGCAAAAAGCTGTGATGTTCTAAATCAGCTGACTATATCAAATAACTCATAGATAGAACAGGAGGCTGAAATTCTCTGAAGAGAGACTTGTCAACATATTTTTCATTTGTTCATTGCTTTGCTTAGCCTAACCTAGGGTCCAGAATCTCAAGATTTGTTTTGTCTGGATTCATAAAGTCTGGATTCATTCCATCTACATTTGAATAGCTCAATGATCTTTAAGTTCAGAGCTTAAATTTGTTTTGATGATCTTCCAAATTTCCTCTGCAACTCATGAGGTGGCCTTTTCACTTTACATAAAATGTGAATTTCCCACTGGTGGTCTGTCTATTTTGGAATGGAGTCCCCAAAACTAGCCTTAAATGTGCTTAGTGAATGGATATAAACATTTGCCTGGATATGAGTGATTTCAGTGACGTAAAAGTAACATGAAGAATTAAACAATTTTTTCCTGCAAAGTAGAACTCAAAAGTAATGTGAAGAGGTAACCAGCGATGACAGATAAAAGAGATGATGGTTGATTAAACCACCAATGTTCAAATAAAGAACATTTTATAGGCTGGCCCAGGCAAGAGAGTGGTGCAATACAGTAAAGCAAACTTCGAGGAAATTTTTGAGTGATATTCGAACAAGTAAAAGGCCCTGTTGCCTTATAAAAGCAAGGTGGTGGTAGTCTTGTCCTCCTCACTGGAGTAGGGACACAGCATGTTTGGACCTGTTCTTGTCAATGACCTGAGTAAACCTGGGTGCCTTCCCAAGATCATATTGGGATATGTGCACAGGAACACCTCACCAGCCATATCACCTCACCTATCTTTTCTTGTGAAATTCTCCTTAATAATTGGTGAGTTACTTCATTTCCTTGTCTCCTGAGTGTTGTAATTATTTTGGTAATGTGAATTCGTCATTATGAGAGATGGAAATTCAGGAAATTACCACCAAAATTTGAAGAAAGTGAGGAAATAAGGAGCTACTGTAAATGAGAAAGATTTGATGAAATCAAATGCAGTATTCTTTTTGCAATCGTCTTTTCTATTTAAGTATGTTTTAATATAAGTTAATTTTTGAGATTTTTTTTAGGTATTTAAAAGCACAAAAAAAAGTCCTAATTTTTGTGAGTTTGTTTTGGGGTTTTAGACTTTGCTGTTGTTTTGGGGTGGGATTTTTAATATTAGTTAACAATCAATTGATTTTATCGAGAAGGAAAAGATTTATTTTGTTTTATTATAGCTTTCCATCACATTTAATAACAGTGAAAGTTATGGATATTTTGTTTTTTCCATTTTTAGAAACATGTCCAACATATCACAGAAGCTAAGGAGAATAGTTAAAAGTGAGTTGAAGAAGAAAATGCTGAACACCAGTTTAATGAAATAATTTCAAGCTGGTGCTCCAAAAGACATTGTTATTTATACAAGAAAGAACAGTTTTGCTAGGGGAACTTGAGAAATGTGCCCCTGCTCAAAATAGCTAATAGAGAATATGGTTTCCAGTAAATTTTAAAACACTATATTTGTCATTATCTATGTGTGATTTTCAGTTTTCTTCTGATAGTGAATTTTCTATCTCATCTTCTCAAATTGTTGTGCAATGTTCAATATGAGTTTATTTCTGAAAAAAAGATTGAAGAGAATACACCTATCAAGAGAATTTCTTCTGATTACAATATAAATGTCCAAGTGCCTGTTATCCATTTAAAAATACATTAATTTAAAGATTAATATATATGAATAGACAATATTAAATTATAATTTTTTATTAGGAATAAAATTATACAAAAGAAAAAATATATACTAATAATATTATATTCAGAGATTTTATTTCAGTCTAAGTGGTTTAGAGACACCTTTAAAGAGATCCAAATGCATCTCTGGTATTTATTTAGTAAACACCATTTTACTAGCATAGCAGTCAAAGAACAGTTGACAAAAGAGTATAATGGTTTCAAAATTATTTTTTTTTTAAACACAAATCCCATTATTTATACATTAAAATGGGGGGTGGGGTGGGGAGGGAACCCTGGCAATGGATCTTTCTTACATATAGTGTCTGAAGTAACTGAGATCCACAGAAATCCTTTTCGTTACCCATCTTATTGCTATACATTCACTTGAGAATTCTGAAGAGCCATCTAGTGAAACCTACCTAATCCTAAACTGGGAAAATATCCAACATTTATTGCCCGAGTAAGATGTGACTCAAGTTCTCAGATAAATAATAAGATAACAACATTTTGATGTGTAAAATCTTCTTTACCCCAGGTAGAAAATATTCCTTAGCAATTCAGGCCATTTTGGTGGGTTAAGTACTTTAGTGCACCAGTTGTTTTTACTGCCACCTCCAAACTCAGTAGCCTTGGAACAGTATCAGTTACCCAGGGAGGCATGCTGAAATCACTCAGCTAAAGTATTGTTGCAGATGGGTTCTATCTGCCATGATACTCTGCCTTTAATAGTCCTATTTGTCCCATGAAAAATCCAGGTGGCTGCTGATGCATGATGGTAGATTACCAGCTAATAAATAAAGGAGCCTCTCCCTTGGCTGCAATTGTCCTGAACGTCGTGACACTTTTCAAATGCATTGCGATAGAAGCTGCAGCATGGCATGCTGTGACTGATATGGCTCATGCTTGTTTAGCATATCCATTACTGCAGAATCCCAGGAACGATTTGTCTTTCCTTGGGAAGAACTACAATATACTTTCACTGTCCTGACTCAGGGGCATTGCATAGCCCTACTATCTGCCACGGGCTAGTGGCACAACGTCTGGAGAATAATAACATCTTTCTAGCTTGTAAATTTTTCCATTACATGGATCTTACTATCATTACTGGGCTCACTAAGCAGAAAGTGGGAGAAACTCCTAGCAATATTTTTGACATCATGAAAAACATAAATGGAGTACCAATCTGAAAAAAATAAAAGAACATACTACACATATTTTGTAAGAAACCCTGACACGTGATGCCTGAAGTGTCAAAACAATCTTACCTATGTCTGAACATGAAAAATAAAACTTAATTCTAGAACGCTGTTGGAATTTTTGATTATTGAAGACAATTTCTTTCCATCTCACACAGATCTTGTGGTTGTTGTATCATACATACAGGAAAAAGGCATAACTCAAATTTGGGGAAAAGGGAAAAACAACTTTCACACAAGCCAGGCAGGCTGTCTCACATGCTGTGGCTTTACGGGCCAGAATTGCCTGTAATCCTTTTGATTTTAAGCCTTAGTATCTGATGATACTAGGTCCACTGGAGCTTTTGGCAATGACTGAAGAGAAGGCAAATCGTTCTTGGGTTATAGTCTCAACACTTCTCTACACCAACTCAGAATTCCACCCCCTTTTACGTACTGCTTTTAGCTGCATATTGAACGTTGACAGAAGAGATGACAAGAGTTTGAAGGCATTGTTCTTGCTGTCAGACTGCCTGTTCTGCAATGGTGTCCAATTACACTAACTGTAAGGACAGGAAAATACAAGATGGTGTAAAGTGAAAATCATATATCTCCACAGATGCTAAGCCAAATGTACCAGTTTTGGCTGTGATATACAGTTAATTTTATTCATGGTGACTTGTATGGTGCTTGGATTTGTCCTGAAAAGAATAGAGATAACACATGGCTATTTTGGATAGTGCTGAACTGTGCTTACATGGTCAAGATCTTTTCTGCTTCTCACAGTCCTCCCAGCAAGTGGGCTGGGGCAGGGGGGAGGAAGAAGCTGGGAGGGGATGTAGCCATATCAGCTCAGAGAATGACACTCCGGGGGCAGCAATGAGGAAAGCGCAAAATTAGGCATAGGCACTGAATATAAGGTGGAGGGAACAGCCCTGCAAATACCAACAGGATGAATTACTTCAAATACAAGAGTCAGGACTCCCCAGCAGCCCCTGCAAGAGACCACAGTGGAGGAGATATTTCCTTGCAGCATGCAGAGAAAACCATAATGGAAATGATGCCTTGAATGAAGGCCCACTGAATCTTGAAAACATCTTTCATGCATTCACCTCATGGTTACCGAACTGGACTTAAAAAAAGCAACTGTCCATAGCAATTCTGCTCATAATTAGTGTTTGTATAGTTGTTTGCTGCATGAATCAATGCCAACAATGTTATTCATCCCTACGGTATAGGGTTAGATGTAAGTAATATAATATGTAACTCAGTAACTCTGGTAAAGACTAGTTGAGAAAAGGTTCTTGTCTAGCCTCTAAAGGTGGGGAATGATGCCTTGGGGGTTTTTCAAATATCTTAGGGAATTTAATTTAGCTGCGTATCTTGAAAATTAAGGTTTCTCTCTCAGAAGCCTGTGTTCAAATGTTAGCATTCTTCTGTATAGATAAGAAGGTAGCAAATGACAAACCATAGGCCCAGGCCTCCTAGACCCACTCAGAAAGGGGGGCCAAATCATGAGTGGGCACAGGGAATAAGGGGAACACTTGCTTGGTACTTTAGGGACATGAGTGTTAGGTCAACTTGGGTTGGCTGAAAAGATGGGTGGTAGCTAAAAAAGATAAAGAGAACTTATTGTTCTTTTCCTCTTTGGATCATGGGACTTCACCAGTAAAGCTGTTCTTCCCTTTACCTCTATTAAATCTGTGTTGTGTTTCAATTTTTTTTTTTATTCTGATTTCAGGCAACAGAACAGCTGCCTACAATGCCGCCTGGGGAAAGGGCCAAGCCAAAGGAAGTGGATATGCCCAGAAGGAATGATGAACTGTGCAGGACCCCGCTCGGGGACAGTTTATCTCTGAAGGGCTGCACTCCATGGAGAGGATCCATACTTAAATAGGGAAAAAAGGATGAGGATGAAAAGGAAGCAGAGAGGAGCTGCTATGGTCTTATAGTACCATTTGCCATTCCCTCTGCACCTTTACGTTCAGGTGGAGGTAGATGAGTGAGGAATGAAGGAAAGAAGTTGAACTTGGGAAAAGGAAGGTATGGAAGGAAAGAGTATTTTAGGTTTTGTCTTTGTGTATCAGTATTCAAATCTATTTTAACTGGCAATAAATTTAATTAACCTTTACTAAGCTCTGTCTCTGCTGCCTGTGATTGTAATTGACTAGTGAAATCCCTGCCTTTATCTCTATCCAAGAGCTTTTTCATTTCATTTTCTTCCCTTGTCCTTTTGACAAGCAGGAGAGAGAGATTAAATGGGTGGGTAACTGGAATTTGCCAAGGTCAGCACGTCACAAATGTGTATTTAGTTATAACTATATGCGTAGTGCATTGTCTTCACCAAAAATACTATATGCAGCCATTGGGGAACAATAGTTTTATGACAAAATGTTTTAGAATACATTATACAAGGGACTAGTGAAAACTAAGTCCACAAAGCTAAGTAAACCTGACCCGTGTCAGTGACTGATGAACATGTATTGTGAGCAAAAGCCCAAAAATGTATCAGAGAACTAAGAGGTGAACCTCATCATGGACAAGAACTCTGCATAGTATGCCATATTCCATAAGGAAGAGCTTGTATGATGCTGAAAAAAACAGAGTTCCCAGCATCAGGAGGGACATAACTTCAACCTATTCTATAACTTCTAACCTTCACACAATAAATTCATTAACCAGCTTCATTAACCACCGACACCAGAGTGCCAGTGCATGACAGCTGAATTTTATATGATGTAGTGGCACTCAGGGAGTACATTATGGCTTAGTGGTGAACTTGGCAATGTCAGGTTTACAGTTGGACTCAAAAATCGTAAAGGTCTTTTCCAACCCAAATAACTCTGTAATTTTATTACATATATTACATATATCCTTACAAATAGGTGGTGAAAAGTCCAAGTTATGGGATTACTCACCTATGGACTACTGGGTAGCATTGCGACAGCATCAAAACTTATGTTTTTTGTTAGAGTTGACAATGCTGATATATAATTTTTTAAATGGTTAGAACTGTGTATGTTTCTGTATTTCATTACAAATTCAAAGCATTTAGTGTCGATTATTTAAGTATTTGGAGCCTTTTTTGTTAAATAAATGCTTCATGGAGAAACAGAACTTCTGTGTCATGCTGTAGGATTTTTTTTTCACAATCCTTTCCCTTATTCCAAATATTTTAATAAAGGTTAAATCTTTATTTTCTTTCATGCATGGAAAAATTCACAATTGGTTTCTCATGGTAAACTGAGAATGTTTTGATTTACTGTCTAGAATGAGGCTTGAGAATTTCACAAATGAACCCTCTGTTCTTCAGGTTAATGTCGGGGAACTGAAATGTACTTTCTAGTTGGTAAGTGGATGGATTGCCTGGAGATGTACTGCAGGCTGAAGCAATAAAAAAGGAGGGCTTTCATTGTTTATGCATTATTTATGGCCATTTATGTGCTGGCAACATTGTGATTTGCCATAAACAGGGCTGCTAGTTAGACAACCTGAAATGCTAGACCTCGATGTCAGTGCCTTGGGAAAAGAAGGCTCCTGAAAGAAGAGAAGTAAAAGTAAAGTGAAGTAAAAGTAAAGTAAAGTAAAGCAAGACACTTTAAAAGCAAACAAATCAAGGTTATAATTCTGAAATAGAGGAACAAATATACTAAAATAGATATTAAATCAAACAATTATGAACTATTTAGGAATATTTTTTCTTATAATATTATTTTCCTATCAATAGTGTTGCAATAAATACTTTGATATCTTTTCTCCACAAAACCAGTACAAGAAACACACATAAATCTTTCGAAGTTCATCTTGTCTTATATGCTGTTTCTTCTTGTGGTTCCATGTCTCAAAAAATTTTTCTAGCTTTTACATTATTACATAAATACATTATGAATACTATTTTGTTATGACATCTGTTTCCATGTTGCTTATAAATTTGCATCACATCAGTTAAGAAAAACATAAGCAACACCTTTAAAATCCTTTCAAACAGAAACCTATATTTTTAGTGAAAAAGTTCAATTTAAAAATCCTTTAACATATAAGATAGGACATGCTGTGTTCCATATGAGAAAAGATATGTAAAATTTCCTGGAGAATTTCTCTTCTTTAATCATATCAATTTGCATTATTTTGAATATAGATTCGAGCTGCAACATTCCAGCTCAAATTCCAGCAAAATCTGAATCACACAATGCAGACTGTATTTTCATACTTCATGATAAATTTAGTGTATCAAAATTCTTTTCAACTCCTTTCAGACATATGATCAGAACAGTTTTCAGCATGACATGTAGTTCAAATGTAGGTAATAATAAAAATTATCCTTTAATTAATGAGTGATGGGTATTCTGAGTTGTTTCTCTTCTGCAAAAATCTCTGTGAATTCTATTGCATTTGTCTCATTATCCCTATTGGAAAACAAAACAAAACCTCACCTCAAACCCCCCTTAGTCCTGCTGTTTTTCAGCTGGTGGAAATAATGTGGCATATTTGATATCCATGCAGATATATTTCTAATTTCTTGAAATTGAGTTGCATTTTCATAATTTTTGCATTGGATTTCTTTTCGTATGATGCATAATTTTCCATTTTAGTCTGAAGTTATGTTTTAAAAATGACTATGAAATTTTAAGTTGAAGATTTTATAGCATATCAGTTCACTTTTCTGCAGTCTTGTGTTGCTCACTCATGTTTGCTGACATGCAATGTTATAGATGAATTATTACCCAAGCACTTGCCAATTTTTAATTTCACAATTCTTCTAATATAGAATCCATACAGGCTTCTTTACTTCATTATCACCTTCCTCTTTTCATGCCCTATATTCAAATATAATGATTAGTGCTATCATCGTATTTTTATTGTTGTGCATATATATATATATACACACAAATATATAGATACTGCTGAGGTAAAAGGAAAAGACTTGATTTCCTTATTTACAAATAGATCAGTGTGGGCTCCTTCCTTTCTTCCTTCCTTTGAAGAGCTCACCACAGCAGAAGAGCAATTGGCCCTTTAATAAATATGGCACATGTACACAAACATATGAAATTATTAAAATAATACATGCAAGACAAATATTCTGATGAATAGAAAGATACTGCTTGTCTAATGAAAAATTATGGTTTAGCCTAGAAAATAAAAATAACTTGTTTGTCTTGTTTGTTTATTAATGTGGCACACTACATAAATCTCATATATTTTAGCTCAACTGTCTCTTAAATATTGAGTTATTTTCTGAGAAAATGCTGGTTTATCTAAGTAATTTTAGAAGTGGACTAACTGAACAATTCCTAAAATTCTGTATTTCTTTCTCTTCAAGATCTTATCTGTGGACTACAAGATATTTCTGGTGCTATCAAACCACTGACACTTAAAATGTCTAATTTTATAATGAGAACAGTAAAAAAAAAAGTAAATTATGAAAAAAATCAGAAGGAAGCTATTTAAGCTTTTTAAAAAGAAGCATACTAATGACTGTTTCAGCACAGCTGACACTAAAACTGTTACGCACTCATTATCATAAATTAGAAAATTATATTCTTGTTTTTAAATTTCAGACTATTGGTGAACATTCATTGCAGAACCACCAATATACACTAGTGGCCAGCTGGAAATCACCTTGGAGGAAAAGCATATGGTGGTCCTGGTGGACATAAAGTTGAACTTGATCCAGCGTTGTGCCCTTGCAACAAGAAAGGCTAATAGCACCCTTGGCTATATTAGACAAAGTACTGCCTGCGATTTGAGGCTATGTGTTTCTTTTTTTTTTTTTTTTATCCAGCACTGATGAGGCCACACCTGGAGAATTGTATCTTACTCTGAGATTCTCAGCACAAAAGAGACATGGAGATACTCGAGAGTCCAACAAAGGGTGACAAAGATGGTTAAGTGCTGGAGCACCTCACATATGGCTGAGGGAACTTGGACTGTTTACCCTGGAGAAGTGAAGGCTTAGAGGGCATTTTATATAAATACCTGAAGTAGAGGTGCAGAGAAGACATGTCCAGACTCTTTTAAGTGGTTTCCAATGAGAGGATCAGAGACAATGGTCACCAGTCGAAACACAGGATATTCCATATGAAAATCAGGAAACACTTTTTTACTGTGAGGATGACTGGATGCTGGCACAAGTTGCCCAAAGGAACTCTGAAGTGGCCATCTGTTGAAATATTCAAAATCCATATGGATATGGTGCTGGGCAACTGGCGGTAGGTGGCTGCACTAGAACCAGATGGGCGTGACCAGATAGTTTCCAGAGGTTCCTTCCAACCTCAACCACTGTGTGATACCGTGAAAAAAACCTAGTGTATAAAAGGACATAAAAGATAATTAGTTGTGGTGGTTTAAGCATCACAATATTAACTAGGGGGCACTCTTAGTAATGACGAGAAGAATGACAGAATGTGACAACAGCGAAACACTTTATTTGTCTGGAGCTCAAAGAAAACACAGTTTAGGGAACCCCAGACTCAACACAAAAAAAACAAGCACCCGGCAAAACCACAAAAAGGAAAACCAAGAAAAAAGGAATAAGGGAACTGCTTTCAAAGGCCAGCCAAACTGGCCACAGAGAGGCAGTGGAAAAGGAAGAGCCACTTTCTCTTTCTTCTGGAATC
>VXBA01003877.1:185600-230284 GCA_013399895.1 Serilophus lunatus
CCCCCCCCCCTCCCTTTTCAACCCACTACATTAGTATAAAATACTACTGAAACCAGGAAAGAGTAAAATCCTAAATAGTCAACATTTCTATAAATTTAAGTTATTAATAAGAAACATAGTAGTTGTAAATGCAGCAATGTAAGAATCCAATAAGGATATTCTTACAGGAAGAAAGGAGATATATCTTTCCAGCATTATGGCAGGAAATGAATTTAAGGAAAAAAGGAAGCCTTATATATGTTAAAATTTTCAGAAAAGAGAAGTGATGCAGTCATGACCAAAGTTCGAATTTTAACCCACTCACACAGGCTGTGATGGTAGAAGAGTGAAATTATTAGTACAAGTTACACTTTCAGTACAAATTGCAACACAGACTTGAGTTAAAGACTCAAAGTAAAGTTTTGAAAGCCAAAGGGTAGCTAGCATATGACTGTTTACCAGAAACCACAGAAGTTGAAGTAATATCTGTATTTAGAGAGATCTTATGCTTTAAATGTTCAGGGTCTAATAAATACTCTGACCTATAAAGCAGTGGGAACCTTGCTGTTGACTTCATTAATACAAGTCGTTGCTAAAAAGTGGGATCATTAAGCTGCAACGCCCACAAAGACTAATATAAACACAGGCTATCCTTTACTCCCAGTTCTATACTGTTGTTCACCTCAAGAGACCCACTATACTCTTAAAGAAATACTTGAGCCAGTTAAAAACAAACTGCAGTAAAAGAAACAATTTGCAATCTGGTCCTTATAAGTAGCTAAGAAAGACAACCTAATTAATCAACTTCATGTTCTACGATATTTCAAATTATTTTCCAGATCATAACTATACAGAAATTTAAAGCTAAAAGGAAAAAAAAGGAATCAGAAAGGAAAGAAAACTACAATTTTATTGTTGTTGTCTTCTTCTTCTTGTTTTGCCTTTTTTTTAATCTATCTAAAAAAGAGATTGTGTTAGAAAAGCACGCAAATCTCATGCAGTCTTGAATGTGAGGTACTATATGTTGTATTATGTACTTCACAGCTATTTCAGAGATAAAAGAGTGATTTGTTTTGCTCCATATCATTGTCTTTCAATGCAATTTTTGAAAGAAGGTCTTAAAATTTAATTCTGATAACATAGAAACAAGTAAACCCATTAGTATTAAAAAAAGACTATGAAATAATTACCTGTATATTCAAAACTGATATTGGGCACAAATATTCACACACCAGTTTTGCAAAAAGTAATATATATGTATTTCTGTTAAAAATAGTTTCATAATATTGTTCTAGAGATATTAATTTGCACAGTAATGTAAACATCTTATCTGGTTTTCACATTAGAATAATGAACAATGATGCTGAGAATAAAAATAGCAGTTGTTTAATCCTACCCGTCTTCATGGGGTTTGTCCTGTTGACTGGCAGAATATTTAATTCCCCTACAATCTTGACTGATGCATAGACCTTTTTATTATCCCCCTAACTTCCTTATGCCAAGGAGTCTCTCTGTCTTGTATAATCAAATAAAAAATAACTGCAGATATCACAAAATAATGCCAAGACTGTTAGGAAAAAAATCTTTATACTTAAGCTAGATAGGTATTATTTAAAGGGATAAATATAATCATGTATATAGTAATTTAATAATGCAATTATGTTAATTATTGTAATATAATAAAAATTATACATAGGATGCTATAATTACCCTTCCATGGAGACAAGTATTAAAAATGTGGAAAGATTTATTAGGTCAAATAGTAGGTTTCTTCATTAAATTAACACAGGAGTATTTTCTCCAGTCTCACTTTAACTGATTCAATTGCTGCAAAATTTTTCCACTTCTAGGGAATTTATTCTGTTGTTCAAGAGAGTAATAGAACATAGTTGTCTTGCAGGGTTTTCCATAATATTCATGTTTTTTCACTACTCTTTTTTATCCCATTTTCTTAATTATGCCTTTAGGATCTACTTGGAGAACGATTGCATTTTCTAAATGCATGCACTGCAAATATTTATAGACAACTTCATATCCTTATCCCTCACTATGATCTCCTGATTCCCCTTATTCTAGTCAAATTTCTAATGTATTTATTTAAATTCAGATATTCAAACCCATACACAGGCACATACACAAATATTAACAGGATGTCCATAGTGAGGGTAATGAAAGCAAAGTACTTGCTGAAGTACTTTTTATTTCTAAAAATAAAGATGCAGCCAAATGGTCCAGAAATTATGACTATTTTAGTTGTGAATGTTGATTGTATAAAAGAATTCACTATTATTTTCAAGATATGAAAAAACAATTGACAGAGCCTAAGTTCTATAGGTCAGTTCAAACGTCTTGCTGTAGAATATCTAACATCATTTGAAAAGATTTAGGTTATCTTGTTTTGTCTGCTATTCCTGACATGCCCAAGCCTCCTGTGAATACTTTGTATTTATATACTGATAAACTAGTAGGAGAAATGAACCGAATTTAAAAGACGTTAAAAATCAGAGTTACAATGTACTAAAAAAGATTCCAATAACAGCGTTTGTTAGCTCTTCCTGAGCTGAGCACCCCTACGTCCCCATGGGTGCAAAGCAGAAGGGAAGGAAATCTGTTGGTCAGGATGAACAGTCTCCTCGAGAGTGGCAGTCACAGTCCCGTTAAAGTTCTGGTCCTCCCCTTCATCCAACAAGTGGTACAACAAGTCCCAAAACCTGAAGATTACATATGCTCAGGTTCACGTGGAAATGCCTAGTACCTCCCTCAGGGCACAGAGTTTCACAATGGATGTTTTAACTCCGTGAGTCATTGGATATTTTGGGAACCTTTGATGGTCTAAGTCCTTGCAACTGCCTATTATATCAGTGCAGTTGGATGCATGATGGCTCATTCATAGAAACGACCCCTCCATCTGGGTGTGAAGGTGCAAATGCCTCTGTGGAAGGGGGAGTTATCACAGCTGAGTCATTGATGTGAAAAGAAACATTTCCCTGCCTCTCAGGATCTGTCTTTTTCCTGGTCTCTCGTAGCCTGATATCAGGTGTGCTCTGGACAGCTGCTACCAATGATTCATTATTAACAGTCCGTCAGAAATGACACAGAGGGTGTAGAATACACACTTTTGGTTATACCCACCTAGTGATGGTCCTGGCCCATGTAATTAGGATAATTTACTAGTCATTGACCAATATACTCAGGGTTTATGATGTACGTGTATATTTGATGACATAACTAAGGTTAATGGCTCTAGACATGATCTAAGAATACTAAAATTTTTTCAAAATTTCAGTTTTTGAATACCAAATGCTGTCAACAGTCACTGCCGTAGGTCTATTTCTGCAGGTGTCTAAATAGAGGTATAACAAGATACTAACATTACCTTATTAAAAACAGCCTTTACTATCATGCCTTTTATTATTTATATTCAATATGCTTTGGTCAGTCCTGCATTGCATTCTCCCTAAACTGCAGAACTAACTTTTCTAGATTTATTTAAGAAGTGTTATTTCTGGATTATAATTTTATGCAATATAACTGATTAAATTATTATTTTGGCCTAGATAGTATTTTTTCATGTGTTTTTAATAGCATAACACAAAGTAAATCAAAGTAAAAAATATTATTTGTTTGAATTTTATATGCATGTGGTTAATCTGTTGCCATATAATCTTATTAATTTTGTATTGTTATAATTGTTTGTATTGTACATAAATTGTTATATATATATATTGTTATGAATTGTTTATAATTGCATATATTGTTTATTTGTTATGATCTTATTGATTTGTTTGTTTTTCTCTCTAAAAACAAAGCAGATATATTTAATCCAATGACTTTCTGAATATTTAATACATACAAGAAACCAATCATTTATTGTCAGGAGTGTTTTACATAGGAGATGAAGTTTCATACATTGGCTAATTTTGAATAATTATAGATGCAGCTGTCATCCAGATAATAGAGTAAAACCAAAAATTTAGGGCATGGATTGGAAAATTCTCTTCAAATGAATGTGTCTTGGTAAACATTAATAAAAATATCAAACCAGCTAAACGCCAACCAAAAGAACTCTCACTTAGAATATCGCTAATAAGAATCAGAAGGCAAATGGCTGCCGATATTTAAAAATCACCAAACCAAACCAGACAAACAAAAAACCCCAACCAACCCATCAGTAATAAAACTACCTCGGTTTTATTATTCCCTTGACCTGGTAAAACAGAAAGTTTTTTCTTGAAACTGTTATTACCGGAAGTAAAATTTGGATAATAAATTAGTTACCACATGCAATCTGAAGACTTAATCTGATATCTGTTGTAACTACTGCATCCTTGTAGTGTCACATAAATAATAATTACAAGCACCTTCTCTAAGAAATTTCATCTATATTTTCTTTTGCTGTATAATTTGACATGTATTTTACTTGACGATAATTTCGTCAGCTTTGTAGTCAAGCCTCTTCATATGATTGCACTATATAAGATTTTCAGGATAGTAATATTTTTAGTTTACCTCCCCACAGCCTTATCATGCATTTTAGAAGACTAGGATGAATCAATAGGTCCACTTTCAAGTCCATTTTATTGGACTATTGACTCTGTTGGTTTTATTATTGTTAAAATCCCTCTATCCATGATCCACTACAATTTTTGATGCTGTAAGTACTTTGGAACTTGACATTTAGTTTTTATCATATTTTGGATTGGTTATGCTTTTTTTTTTTTTGGTTGATACTTATACTTAATTGATATGTATCTTTCATATTTTGGAATAATCAAGGACATTAAAAAATGTTATTGCATTGTAAATCCAGTTACGTATTGATGACATTTAGATTTATATCTCATTCCTAAGACCAATATCTATTCTGCTCTTGCAAAAGTGAGTCTTATTTACTGCATTTAAAACTATGAACACACCAGTATTTTTCTGGGTAAATAAAGATTTTCAAGAACTGATATTATTGGCTCTTCAACAGCTTAAAAGTATTTTTTACTGTAAATATATACATGTATATGTATTTTTATCCTGAAAGCCATAAAATCCATGATGGAAAAGCTTGATAGAAAAAAGAAGTCATTTCACCTTCATTCATAACTTGGCTATTACAGTACTAGAACTTTTTTTTTTTCCTCCAATTTGCATAATGATTAGATTATTTCAGTGTTTTCCTCTACATTTAACATCCAGTACAGTTCACTTGTGTTTTTCTTGACTTGAGAATCAGCTACCGAAATATTGTGTTGGCTGATTTGCTTGACAAATCCTTTTGGCTGAACTTTAGTATGCATAGGAAACAGCTGTTCAATTACTGTCGCTAAAAGAGAACTTGAGTAATCCACAAATCACTATTCTATTTGTTGTTATCCCTCTGCTGACAATGGTACTTCACTAAGCAATGAAAATCTTTCTTCCCAAGATGATGCATCTTGTGAAGGAGAGTAGAAAAAAAAGACTATGCATCAGCTTCACACACATCTGAGGACATAAAAGATTATGACAATACTATTTATACAACATTCAGCCACAGGTTACTGAAGAATTTTCCCATGATCTGCTTTGAATGATCTATTTAACTATGCATATAAATTTTCAACATACATATAGCATACACCATGAAAAATTACAGTTTCCTGTTCATAAGTATATTTACATATGTATGCTGAAAATCAGACCATAATACTCTTCAATGCAAATGCATCTCCTTTGTGCTAAAACTTGTAATCATTACTCTAAGGTTATCAATATAAAAATAACTTCACAGAAATTTCTCTATATGATCTTAAAAGTGAAACCAACAGAATCCAATTCATCATTTTTGTATTATATGACAATGACAATTTTATGACTTTTTATTTATAAGTGTAATTAGTTTTGTACATGACATTAATAAAAATTATGCTGTCTTTTCAATTTCTCCAGTTGATGAGTGAATAAATGTACATATGCATCTCCTAAAGTAATGCCAATATGCATAAAACTAGTGGACAACAAATTTATATTTTACACCCAGGCATAATCTTAAATTGACCTTTGATCAATTTAAATGTCTACTCAAAGAAACTCTGAAACATCCCCAAAGAAAAAAACTTTTCCTAATTGAACTGACTTTTTTTTTTTTTTTCTATCTCAGTATATTTTTACTCCGTGTCTTCACTTAGGACTTCCGACAAGACATTTCTATCCAAAAAATACACCCAAACAAAATAGAATATTACAATTGCTAGTTCCCCCAAATCAAAATTACAGCTTGTCTGTCAAGGCAGATGTGTGTTTATCAAAAGAGATATGAGATCTGGGCAGACAATCCCATCATTATCCAAATTTTTAGCATATTGATTAACAACTCTCCAGTTTGTCTTTGTTATTCAGGAAAATGGAATTCCTTCTTTTAAAGTTCCTTCTTATTATATGTGGTTGTACACATTGATCCCTTTTGCTGATGTATGAACACTGTTTTCAGTTTTTTTCCTATATGATTAATAATCTTAGTAATAGAAGAAAATAACAAAACTGGCACTCTAACTACCCAAATCTCTTCCCCATTTATTTATGTATAATTTTTCTATATAGATGCTTAGCATGAAATTTCCAGCTGTTATGATGGATATTTATGTCAGTACAATTAAGTTCGAGTCTGGATCCTACTTATATTGATTAAAAATTATGGCGATCACATTAACTTTCAGTTTCTAATGTCATCCACTGTAAAAGGTAACTCAGACCACCAATAACCTCTGCATGCCACAATTTTAAGGGAACCTCAGACCACTTCCACAGCAATTTCAGTAACTTTTTTTGTTTTGGTGTCTATGAAAGACTGTGTTTACTGTCAAATATGTCTCAAAGAAACGATCAAGCTGTCTCTGATTTTAGAAGAGAAAAGAAAAAAATCTCTCCTCATCAGAGATTCAGATTTTTGAGTACAAATCACGGGAACCTACTGGAGACTTGTTTTACAGTTGACTATTTGTTAATTCTTCCTTTCTCCCTAATCTCTCCATGTTTCAAACTACCTCTGTTTCAAATTCTTCTCTGTCCGAGAAGATAATGCCCCTCTCTCTAATTCTGCTGCCTCTTTGTGCTCCACTTTCCCTTCTTTTGTCCTCTCAACTCTTTTCAACACAGTCTTTTTTTACCCCAAAATTACCTAAGGATGCGTATCTGTTTAGGCTTTGAGCTGTTGTTATCCTTTCGTATTCAACTCTTAAATTTCCTGCATCTATTTCAGACCTCAAGAAGGGCTTGCGTGCCCAAAAGCTAGGCTGTTTTTTTCTGCCCAGTTGCCAGTCCTGTAAAAAAGTTCAGCCTCAAAAGTAGGGCCTGGGAAAGCCAAGCTGCTCCACTCACCTTTCCGCATGACATATATACATGGTGATGATGCATGTACAGGCTGTGGCGTCCTGCTGCAGCATTTTCCCAGAAAAGGAAAACAAACATTGTATGGAAAAGGCAGAAACAGAAAAGAGCAAAGAAAAGGATGACAAGCAGTCACCATGAACATGTGCAAATGCAGACCTCAGTAGGTTTTCAAGTGCATGTGATGACAAACTCACATCATTAATGTGCTCTTCATAAAAGGGCATCTCACTGCTAATAAAGAATCAGTTGTTATTAAAGAGGTTCAATAAAAAACGGGTCATAAATTTACTTGCTCTAAAATTGAGGTAGGTAATAAAAGTATAATTTCATTCGTATAAATTGAAAGGAACAGTTTAAGTATTTTAATTAGCAATAGACTAGATAACTAGCACTATACTGAAATAAATGCCGATTAACATGTTAATTTTTTTTGGCAATTAATTGATACCAAATCAACTCACTACAGTTATTTTGTTAAACACCAGTTAAACTCTAAAGGTCTTTACAAGTTTAATTTATCAATTACAGAACAAAAGCACATTTATTGCTGGTATGATTGGGTTACTATAAGGCAAATAGATTAGGTTGGTATTACTTTTAAACTTTATTAAATCTTTATTTTAACCTCTATTTTAAAGGTTATATATTAAGTATACAATAAACATTTAATTTAAATTAAATAGTTGAATTTAATTAATTTTTAAAACTTTCATGCAGTGTAATGAAATGTTATAGCAGAAGTAATATCTCAGTCCTGAAAACTAAATAGTGTACTCCTCTCTTCCAATTGACTACTATATTTAAAAATATCAATATAAGAAAACTACTTATGTCCCAACCTCCTTCATACTTCACTGCCCATTATTAGCTTCTTAGGACATACCATTACATTCTTCTACCATTACATTAATGAAAAAATCCTCCATGTGGACTGACAGACACTTTCATGTCATTGAGTATTTAAATGTGAAAGCATTTCTTTTGCACAACAAGAAAATATTCAAAGGAAGTTATAGACAGCATGACAAAACAGATTAAAATATTATATTAATAAAGACAGTAACTTAAGGTAAAATGACTAGATATTTATCTCAAATATTTCTTACAATTACTGTTACAAATGAAGTGACTGGAAAGATAAAGAAATCTGTTGAATTAAAATAAAGGCAGAGCTGTAGCTAGTAGTTACTTTTGGATTTTTTTTTACATTGAAACCTTCATATTACTTTTTTCTTTATTTTTCTTTTCCTGGGAAACACTAAGTATTAAAATAATTAGTATTGTGTGATTTCTTCTTGTTGTTGTTGTTACAATTGTTACTGTTGTTATTGTTATTATTATTATTATTATTAATAATAATAATAATAAACACAAACCCTGACAACAGTATAGTTATATACTTACTTATGTTTCATAAGAAGAAACAATAAAAAATGTAATTCATCATTCCAGTTATACAGGTATATGAAGACACATTTCTGTCATGTGGATTTGCTTAATTCCTGTTTTAATTAATTGCTATAAAGAACACACCTAAAGAGCAAAACCATTCTCTCATCATATCTGCATTTCTATTTAGATTTATAGTTTGTATCATAGAATGAGGTTTGAAATTTTTAATAGATTGGTATGTTTATGGCAAAATTGTATTAGAATTGTACTTTGAAGAGTTGGCTATAGATTCAAAGAGTTTATAAAGTTTATTAATTTATATGTGTATCTTTTTGAGAAGAATAGTTGGATTTTAACAGTACAATAGAATCAAGTGAGAGGCTTCCATTTATATAGTAGGGTATATGAATCAAGACAATAATCATTCCTTCAAAGTTCTTCTAGTTTTAAGAGTTTTGTTATCCCGTTGAAGTTTGTGCAGGATGCCATTAATTACTGAGACAATCTCAACATAAATATTTTATTCATTTTAGAGCTTGAACACCTTGAAACTAAAATTTATTGTTATTAAAAAATTATGGGATATGTTAACTGCAGACCAATTGGAACTGAGTTAAATTGGACATTGTCATAGCTAGCATTCATTCATTTGCAGACAAATTTCTATGAATAATGTTTTTCCTCTAATGAATGAATAAGAATGATACATCAGATTGAATACAGCAAGATGTGAGTTAAATTTGGCTTAAGCAAGAAGATTTCATAAACAGTTTCTAATTTCAATACATTCCTTTTCAAATATGTGATAAATGTATTACTTACAGGTTTCAGTATACATTTTTAAATGGTTGGTTCAAACATAAAGGAATTAACCATAAGTGATGAATTTTCTCTTTTTTTTACACATAATAAAGAGCATTTGAAAAATGTTTCAGGGATTGTACCAAGATAGAAGTTGCTCTTTTCTTCCTTCTCCCACAGCACCTAATGAGAAGTTTGTAATTGATCAGTGGATAAGAAAATGTGCAACATGTTAAATAATTCCCCGAGAAGACACCTCTTCATGAACCCAAGGCTTTGCAGTACTCCTGACACCTGAGTCCCTTGCTTCCCTAAATCAGAACCAGATAAGGGACAAATCTTCTGATTAATTCGAAATATTACTCCAAAGATACACATTCTTCAAGTTAGCTGGACTCAAATACAGAGATCTTAGGGTGAAAATAGCAAAAGAATAGATGACATTTTATTTAAAAATTTCTTACTAACAAAATTAATTAGAAAAATAGAATAATAAAATATAGTTTAGCATAAATAATTCCCATTTTCCCAGAAGCCTCTCTTCTATCTCCAAAGCAGGCAGATATGAAGGAAAGATTTCCCCAGTGGATATAGGGAAATAAGCAACAATATTTTTGACTGAAACTCACAATAGGGCAACTCTCATTACAGCCATCCAAGGGATATCTAGATGCTCTTTGATTTCTTTTCAGTACAAATGATGTATTTTAGTATCTGTAAAGGAACTTGCAGGATGTTTCCTCTCAGCTACAGCTTTAAGGACTTTGCTGTATCACGTCAGTTTGCTGTATCACGTCAGTAACTGATGCCCAGAGTTTGGAGGAGCAGAAATTATGAGTTCTTAGGTTTCTTTAGAGTTGTATTTCCCTTTATGACAGTTTCTGGGTTGATGCTGATATTCTATTTAATCTTATTTTCTCTTCAAAATGCCTGCCACGGCCTTGAGTGCAACAACAGCCTTCTTTGTGGCCTCCTCTCTCAAAGGGATGTAGCTGCTGGTGCTCCAGCCTAGCTATGGTATGACACTCCTGTGGAGGAACTTTGGATCCGATTTATGCTTAAAGGTGTGTGTGAGAATGAGGTATGAGAAGCCTTGTGTGGGTCTTGTCCCCCTCCTCCCCAATACTTTGGAGTTGCATTCAAGCTTAAATGGTGATCCTGACATATTGACATAATTGCCCGTGTCTTTGTTGCTGAGGGCATGCCCTGCTTGCCTTGTTGTAACACTTGGCTCCTTGGAATCCAGCCTTTCAGGAGCAACCTGCTCCTTCTGCTTCCTGGGAATATCAAGTGAACTAAAAGAATAAATGTCTTACTTTTCCTTACAATGATGCAATAATTTGAAAGTTCTTGTAACTTTGGGATAAAATGTGACATCTCTTACTAATTCAGACAATGTGCTGTACGTGACAAAAAACCCAATAACCAACTGATATTTTGATTTTGACCCTTGCAGCCAATCCTGGTGTATTTGTAATATAGGATCTGAGGGTCTTCGAAGGGGGGGATGGTGGGGGAAGGGGAGGAGAGAGGAGTGGTGTTTCTTTAGTTTGCTTCCTCTTGGATTGTTGGTTGGTTTGGTTGGGTTTGGAAGGGGAAGGATTTTTTTTTCTGTGTGTATTTTCTTTTTTGAGTGATCTTTGGTGTGTTGTGCTCTTTGTGTTAAGTTGTGTTTAACACTGAAGAGTTGAAAGTGATGTTTAAAACAAAGAAATAAATTAGAATTGAACTTCTAAATCCTTTTCAGTGAAAATGTGGACTACATGAATTATAGTGAAGGAACTAATTTTAGTTCTGGAGCAGACTTCAGCTGCCATGGAATGACTTCATTAAAATGACACCAATAAAGCCACCTCACTTCACTCAGTAGATTTGCTCAGACAGAAAATTTAACTAATGGTAGAACTGATAGCATTTTATGTTCCCAAGAACATAACAAAAAAAATGCTTTAAACATGAGTCTTATTACTGAGTTCACTCAGAAGTCAAATACAATCAGAGCAATGGTCTCTAAAACATGAAAATAAAATTAAATATGATTTTAACAATAAGCATTATAGTAATTGCATCTGAGGGAGTTGAGAGAAAAATATGCTTAAAACACTGTCACAGTTTAATCACTTATTAATTCTATTTCACTCTATCCACACTATCTAACTTTATTCTCATTTATGAAGATATTTTGGTGGTGTGAGTCTTGGTAGAAAATTAATTTCATGTTCTCATTTTATGATGCAAAAAAATGTGTCTGTGACAGAATTAATTTAATTTTCTAGGATTTCAGTAACAGTCTTTGAAGGCTATATTATCCAATAAAGAAGCAGATAAATACATAGCAAGTCTTATACAATGCATCAGATATAGCAAACACTTACTATGGTCAATTTTTTAGGCCTAGTCAAATGGATCAATGATATTAATAGAGAAGAGTCACAAAATCATTTGTTCTAATTCAGCAATGTAAAAACATGCATTTATATTCTCAAGAAATTAAAGATCATAAAACAAATTACAAGGAATTAACTTACTTTTGAAGTATATTTGAAGTATGTTCATTTTAAAGTTTGAATAGTTTTCAAATGTAACAAAAATTTGCAAAAATGACAGTTGCCTTATGGACAATTGGAAGAGCATAAAGGAGCTAAATTTGGAAAACCAATTATCAATGTTGCACTAAAGTCTGTGTTTAATTCTTGCAAATTGTGGACCATATTTGACGTTAGGAAAACAGCTGTTTGTAAGTGGGAGACCAAATCCAGCAGTCTGAGGGAGGTGAAGCTGCTGGACCTATATACCCACAGTACCAATCAGTAGCAAAGCTGAGTATGCACACACCATATACATATATTCATTGCATATACACATGGCCGCATATCAGCCACATTGACCAACAGAGACATACACACTCAACTTAAATCAACACAAAGAACACCAGTGGCTTCATCCTGATCCTACCTCTGGCTGAACTCCATGAAAATTGCCCTAGTTACAAGTGGGTATAAACAAAAATGTGTATTCTACACCCTCTGTGTCATTTCTGTTAATAATGAATCATAGGTAGCTGCTGCCCAGGGCAGCTACACCTCAGGCTGCAAGAGATAAGGAAAGAGACAAATCCTGAGAGGCAGGGAAGTGTTTCTCTTCACATCAGTATCTCATCTGTGATAACTCCCCTTCCACAGAGGCATTTGCACCTTCACACATTTCTGCTAATGGGCCATCATGGATCCAACTGCACTAGTAAAACAGACCATCAAAGATTCCCAGAATATCTGATGACTCATAATGTTAAACCACCCAGGTACTGGGCATTCGCGCCTGAACCTGAGCATATGTAACCTTCAGGTTTTGGGACTTCTTGTACCACTTACTGGATGAAGAGGAGGACCAGAACTTTAACAGGACTGTGACTGCCACTCTCAAGAAGACTGTGATCATTCCTTCAGCAGAACTGTGATCATCATCCTGACCAACAGATTTCCTTCCCTTCTGCTTTGCACCCATAGGGACCACGGGGTGCTCAGCACAGGAGGAGAAATTGAACACTGAGATGTTCTTGTCCCAGAGCGCTGGGTTATACTTTGCTGTTGTGGGTCAAAATCAGTATTGTCTGTATCATTGTATTTATTGGATTCTTTTTAGTACATTGTAACTCCGATTTGTAATCTCTCTTAAACTGGGTTCATTTCTCCCTTTGGTTTATTTTTAAACCAGCACAAGGTCTATTAGTGGGATATATATACACACATGTACATATATATTTTGTATTTATATAAATATATAAATGCACATACACATATAGATATGTATGATATGGAACCCTCTAGTATCTTGACACATACACCCAATTGAATCCTTCCAATTGTCTGTTTACTGAGTTTTGATTTGCATCAGAGGAACCCTTAGAACGTAGTCTAGTTCCTTTATATTGAAAGTGTACTGCTAACAAACATTCAGTTCACAGGGCAAGACTAGAGTTCATTTAAAAGACTCTACAACCTCCAACAATCTTCATGGAAACTTCCTAAACATTTGTAATAGTTGCATTAGATCTTGATCTTCAGCTTTATATACTGATCTCTAGAGGTATCACACCATTTGCTAATATATTAGCAGATATTTCAGATTTGTTTGAAAAATACACTCTTTGTCTGAACTAAAACATTATGCAGGTATATACTTCATGGACTGATCTGTGTGGTCTTAGAGATATATATATATTTACAGTTGTAGCACTGTAGCTGTCTCCTTTTTATAGTATATCTGGAAAGAATAAATAAGCAATTTTGAAATTTGGCCCATACTTTATATGAAACTTTAGTTACAAACGTTCTGCTCTTCTGTTTTCCTAAGTAGATTCTTAATTATTTGTTACTTCACTGAGCTTTTTAATTGTCTCTAGAAAAGTGAAAATATGACATAATTCTATTCCACTTTGCACTCCTTTTTATTCCATTCAACTTCTCCACTCATAAACACCCCCTATTAAAGACAACAAGTGTCTATTGCATCATCACATTGTGTGAGGAATAATCATACTGATATAACTTGCTGCCTTAATGATGGTGATTCTGATACATGGACAATTTATGTTGTAACTTCCAGGCAATACTAACATAGTGTGCATTTTCTGTTAGAAAAGTGCCTGCTAGTATTTTTTCTTCTAGTCTACTCAAAAGCATGCACACCCTACAAAGTCAGAAAGAAAGGCAAGATGTGAAGATTTGAGCTTAATTAAACTGCAGCTTAATTATCCAATGTCCTGTGGGAAATACTCAGCAAAGATTCATATAGTCCAGCTCACCATTCATTCTTTATTTGTCTCCACCTATTTGGGTAAAACAACTGCTTTCTTGTAGTACCAGATGTAGAATATATGAACTTTTTTTAAAGACTACCTTCCTCTGTGGATTCTCTAGGAATCAAGCCTCTATAAGTAAAGGACAGCAGAACTTGACATCTGCCAAAAGAGGGCACAGACAATTAGTTGGATGTCCTTCCTCCTCAATACAGCTGGTACTTTGACAGCTTTCCTCTCATGTCAACCAAAAATCCGTCTGCTCCTTTTTCAAAATCCATCTGCTCTCTACTAGCAGTCCTAAATACCCAGTGCAACACTTTTTTGATAGGTAATCTTCTAACCTTCTTATTTGCATTCAAGCATTGCTACCTTGTCTTTCATACTTCTGCCTTTGTTCTCTGACAGAATCCTACTGGCTTTGCTTATCGTCCTCATACATGCTATCCAAACAAATATCCCGTGCATGTGATAGTCAATTTCCCAATAAATAAACTGGTTTAAAGATCAACTCTCTGAAAATCCCCAAATTCTAATCTGTTCTAGAAACTGTCTTGTGCTTGACTATGAAAGAAACATAAGCAGTGACAAAACCAAATTGTTCCTTTTAGCACCAGCCTTCAGGTATTATTTGGATTTCATAGTACATTCCTCTGTAAGCTGAAAAGTCTCCACTGTTTCTGTTCTCAGTAATTCAACTACATTATACTGCTTTGGATGATCACATCACCTCAGAACATCTAATGCTGTTGAGAAGCAAATGAAACCTGCTTTTCCTCTATCCGTAGATCCTTAAGCCCCTGTAAGTGTTTTGGTTTTTTTTTTTTTGGTTTTCTATATTATTTCTATGACCACACAACAAATTTTACAATAATGATCAACAGAGGTTTGGCAAAAGCTGATGAGAGTAAAATGCTAAGTTGTGAAGAGGTGAGTCAGAAAAACATCAGGGAAAAAAAGCCCTAGATTGTGTATACGTTTCTAGAAAATAAGTTTATTAGGCAAGAGAAATCATACTTATGTCTAATATTTCTGTCTAATTTATAAGCTCATTTTAAACTCTAACATTTGTTTTGCTCTGTGCCTTAAATATAATTTTAACACTTATAGTAGTTACTTTTATTCATGTCACATCTCAGTTTAGCTGATGTTTTTCCTATAATTGATGTGAAGTTACTAATCTGCAGTTCTAGAATCTCCTTGGAGTTCTGTTAAAGCACTTGCCATTGGCTATGAAAATTCCTTGATTAATTCCTTTAGCATTCTCTGATGGATTTAATCTGACCCTACAGATTCAAAACATTAATTTGGTCCAGGTATTTTCTCATTTGCTCTTTAACAATGTTGATGGCTGTTCTCTTATGTTGTTCATCTACTCCCAGCATAATTAATCGCTTTACACAAGAGTCCTTTTGAGTGAACTAAAGCGGAGCAAGTGCTTACAAATTGTACTTTTTATCCCCTCCAGTATATGTCTTTTCTGATAGAGTCTACCTTTTATATTCTCTTTTTCTCTGAAGTATCTAAATAATTGTTTTTGTTTCTTTATCTATCACAAAAAATATATTACTAATGAAGTTTTCTTATCTACACTGACACTTTATAATTTCTTATCCTGACTTTGCTAGCCCTTGCAGTAAAACTTTGCTCTTGCAACAAATTCTCATCACTGCATGTGGTAGAACTTCTACTTCCGGAGTAAATTCATTTCTCATTTTCTGTTTGTTTCATTTGTGGAATATTCACTTAATGTGAATGAAGTGACATACAGACAAATTTCAATTCTTGTAGAAGAAAATACTGAAGGTCCTTAGGCCATTTGCTACAAATGGCTAACTAAGTGCTTCTTCAGGGAATTTCATGAAGTTGTGGGGAAAAAAGGCAGTGGACAGAATGCAACGTAGGTAAATGGCTTTGGAGCAATTATGACAAAAAGTCTGATTACGAAGAGATGCAGGTTTCAGGATCAATGAATTTTTCAGTCTGCTACCAATCCTATCGTTTTAGGAAAGGTGGAAACTTCATGGTTATGCCATACAAGGGAGACCTAAGGCACAATTTGATATGGATAAATAGCATTAATAAAGGAAAAAATGATAAAGCCATAGTCCCTGGACTTTCCAAACTAGTAAAGTCAAGAACAAGAACACAGATTAATTTTGAACAAGTATTAACAGATAAAATATATCAAATCATCTGAAAAGTAAAGAGAGGTATGCATCTTCAAATGTAATATTTGGTTAAAATAATGACAGAAGAGGTTGCATTCCTCTGAATATTTATCTGATTTAAATACTTATTTAGCTTTTGAAATGTGGCATGCTCTTTTTTCTGTTCAGCATTCATGAAAGTAATGTGCTGCATCACTGAGTGGGCTTTTTAAATTTTCTTTAAAATAACACATTCTTTGATAGAGTAATGAATAGCTATTATTTTAAAACCATTTAAATTACACCATTCTTGTGTCTTAATAGACACAAGAAAAGTAAAATGTCTATGAGCAAAACATTTTTAAAAATCCTTTTACACAACTCTTTCTAATAAACAGTGCTGATCAGTTTGTGGATTGAACCTGTGAGTGTTTCAGAAAAAGAGATCATGAGTCTTTATTAAATGAGTATCTATTGTTCTCAACTCTCTGATTCACCAGAACACAAATTGTGCAAACATTTTCATTTCTGCCTCATTTGATTGTTCAGGAATATAGGTATTTTTATAGGCAACAGATAACATACAGTTGCAAAAGCATAATACTGCAGAAAACAAAAATGGACAAGATCAGTTGAAAGCTGCATGATGTTTCTTAACAACCATACTATGTTTGGCACTTGCAAAGAAAGCCCAGCAATCAACAACACAGAAAGTAATATTAAATTTCAGACTGAGAAATGAATTCCTAAAATTACAACTCCCTCTGACTATTAGGGACTATCCTGATATTTTATGAATAAATTTGCCTAGAAGACGTCAACAAAATTTTGAAAAAAGTAAAAACAAAAAACAAAAAACCGACGTCATTTGAGTTTAATTGCGCTCAGCCGAATAAGCCAGCTTCTAGTTTAGACTATAATTACTTCAGAATGAAACAATGTAACTGGATACTTTGCAGATAAAAGAGCTTGGTTTGGGGGGTTTTTTTTTGGTTGGTTGGTTGGTTTTTGCCTAAGTCAAATCTGTGCACTCATTTAGTAATTGAGAAACTGACATTTTCAAGTGTCTGAGTCAACAGAAGATTTACTTTTGGATCCCATTAGATTAGTAGTTCATCTAGTAGGATATAAATATCCAGTTTTGTGGCTTAAACATGGAATATAGCTACACATATATTTGCTATCACTTCTTCCTTGTATATGTCACTCTGATTCTAAATAAAAACTGAAATTAAAAAAAACTAATAATCAAATATATTTACATATACATTATACATATTTATATATACATTACTTTAAATGCAAGGCTTTGGGAAATAGTACGTTTAATATGTGTATCTCACAAATCTCAGGAGCAAACACACTTCCTTTAGAAAGAAACAATCTAGGGAAGAAATATATAGAAAATCTTTGCAACTTGTAGAAAATCTTTAGAAGATTTCTATATCATAATGGTCTCCTAGGTTTCATGAAAATCATGATGATCAATCTCACAAAGTGAGTTAAATTCTACCTCCCTAGGTAGTTCCATGAAAGCATTCTGACATTCAGGACAAAATTCAAGTGTCATTAGTAGGAATATCATTATATATTAATAAATCATTAGAACTTAAGAAAGACCACGTCTCCTTTGGAATGGAACCTGAGGGTTACAGAAAAATTATGGTATTTAAAATATGATTGCCAAACACTCATGTAAACCACTCATGTAAAATGTGTTTAGTCTGTCTATGCCATTCACAGTATTACAAAATACTTATGTACCTTTGGCAGTCACACTATTTTAGTATACTTTCATTCTTTCATTTGGATTATAGGTTAATTGCTATTCATCATGTCCTTGTTAGTTAATTTACAATTCTTAGTTGTTTCAGCCTCTAATTTGTCTGAAATAATTTATTTGGTGGCATTTTTCACTTAGAGTATCTTAGGGTTTTTTACTCTATTTTAATTATAAAACATACAGATGTTTTTATTTTCTGCTGCAATGGGATCCTGTATGTTAACTCATTAGCTGTGGTTCACTCATTCATGTTTCCACTATGGCCACCACTAAAACAAATTAACAGAGGTATCTGAGACATTACTTTTATTTTTTTTTTCCCTTATGCGCTTTATAGCTCAGTTTGGTTAATTTAAATTGTCTTACTTGCCTGTAAGTGCAACATTTCTTTTGTTTAGGGCTTACATGGACAAAAAAATTTCATGTTAGCCAATGAGGACTCCAAAGACTTAGTTTGATAAAAAGGTGCCAGAAAAAAAGGTTAACTTATGTATTTCTCTTCTTATTTACGTTGAGACGAAGTTTGAATTTCATTCTGGGAACTCTTTGTTTTAGTCTCATGTGGCACATGTATTCTTTACTGGACACTACAGCTATCAGACTATTTTTTTTTATCTTTTACAAAGAACATATTTTCTTTGATAAACATACCTCCCCCCTCCCACACACACACACNTAAAATGAGAACACTAAGCACATTCAGAACAAAAAAATATTTCTGGGATCTAAAAGTGATGGAATATGATCTGGTAGTACTATAGCATTTTGCAACAGCTGCAACATACAAATTTTATGGGCTGTGACAGAAATCTCTATTTCTGGATTTGAATTGTTATACTCATTTAATGTAATTTTTGTGATCTACCATCTAAAAATTAGGTTTTTAGTAAACAATATAGTGGAGAGACGATATAGATATGTAAAATATCTCCATTAAAATATGCAAGAGAAACACAGCACCATGTATTTCAATGTACTTTTTAAATTTCAGTGGTGATAATGACAAAAGCAACCCTTTACTGACAGTGACAGAATCTCAATAAGAATCTCAGTAAGATTTCTCCAAGTTTGGCACAAGTCAAATATAAAAAAAATAAACAAACTCAAATAGTTAAAAGAGAGAATATGGACAGTAAACAACACAGAGCATAGTGATATTAAATACAATTTAGGAGACTGAAAAACTAGAATTAAAAATTGCTGAAGCATAAGAGGAAAATTGCATGTATAGCCCTATGAATCAGAAAGACAATAATAATATACAGGTTGTTTTTCCCCCTCCAGCATTTAGTTTAAAAATTGTGGCCTCTTTATCAGACTTGGAAGGGCTAGGCTAGCTGGAAAGCCTAGCTGTTTTTTGGAAGCTATGTTGTTTAAACTAATGAAAGATGTGGCCTTTCCTTTCAAACTTTGTCTTGCTACTATTATACATTTACCATACAATTAAAAATAAAATATTTGTTTGCAGAGTTTGTAATTAGGAAACTTCCAACAATTTTCTTCTTTTTTGCCCTCCCCTGCCACCTCACAAAAAGATACTTCTTTTCCTTACAGAACAGTGTAAATTGTAAAGGCTCTCTCTATAGTTGCAAGCTTGAAAATATGGAAAAAAACATATCCATCTGAAACTTTTCTTCCAGCAAAGCAGAAAGGTGTCAAAGCAGGTATCAAGGTTTAAAAAGAGAATAGGACATCTAAGATTAAAGTGCATATGATCACTTATGCAGAAAGTAATCTGAGCAAAACTACATATTTTTGTAAGTATGTTTTTCTATGGATGTTAACTTTCTTGTTACTTCTTCATCATTATTGACAAAATAACTTTGTGAAGATTATTGTTTTCTTCAAGTATAAAAAAATTATTTCTTTGATACTATGGAGAGTTCATGGTATATCTTGTGTTTTCTGTACTCGAGTGCAATGTTTTCTGTAGTTTCAATCAATGTGATGCTATGATGGATTGCAAAGAGGAGATCTGCTTTGCATGCAAAAATATGTTTACATCTTGTATCTTAGTGATAAGGGGTGAATTCTGTTGCACTGTAAAAATAGTGGCTGCTCCTATGTGAAGACATGACTGTGACAAGTGATTTGCAAAATATGGGAAGTAATGATGTAAATCCATGCTGCCTTCAAGAACACAGGTTACTTACAAAGTTGCAGCGATGCTTTAGACAAAAATTGCCTTTCTTAGATTCTAGCTACTTAGAGGAAGGATCAGATTAATTAAATACTTCATTAACCTTGTTTGGTCTTACTTCCCCTAAGCATCACTAGACAACTATGGACAGATTCTGCTGGCAACAAAACTACATCATGATGAAAAAAAGAACTATACCTTAAAGAATATCTGAGAATAGATGATAACAAAAAAAGGTACAGATTGACTAGACAGTTACCATACTTTTATCACAGATTACTTCTATTCCAAACTTCATGGGAATTCATGGCACTAATGGCAGTCAATGAGCAGTTGATCTGCTTTAGCACCATCATTTTTCTTTCTCAGTCTTTCATCTTTTGAACATGCTTTTTAAATATTAATTTTAAATTACAAAGTAAGCTTTTTGAGACAGTTAGACAGTTACCATAATTCATTTGGTATTCATTAAGATTTTTTAACTATCTGGAAGAACAATGTCACACTTCTTTTTAGAGAGTACCAAAATCATACATTAAATCATTACTAAAACATTTTCTATTCTAAGTCTGCATCACATTATAACATTTAGAGTAAACCTTTGTTTTCTTTGAATGTTACAGTAACATTATGGTAACTTTGTTATTGTAATCAGGGTTGTACTTTATGATATTACTATTTTCAGTTAGGTTATTGCATATTTTAACTTGCTGTGTATTTCATTTCAAGTTTATATTACTTAAATAATTAAATTCCTGAGGTATTGCAACACTAAAAGCATGAGCTACACTTTGACACACTATTTATTTTACTTTTAAAGGGTATTATGATATTATCTATGAGAAGTTACAGTGTGTGTATATATGTCAAGTCACTACTTCTGGTGTAAATAATGACGTATCATCATAGGAACTTGTAAGATCTATGCTGCTGAGAGTGCATTGTCCAGCTAATTTTCTAGATAATAAATAATTATTATGTCACACAAAACTATAGTTAGTAGTTTCTATATAAGTCATAATAAAAACCTACTATTTCATTCATTTCCAGACGATAAAAATGAAATAGAATACCTGGAAAATCATGAATAGTTCAATTCACAGATCACATCATACTCATGTTCAATTTTTTTCTTCATACTGATAAGTTTTGTTAGTAACCCAGAACCCATCTTGTTGTTTAGTGATGAGTGTCTAGAGGGATACACTAGTTTTTTTCAGCAATTTGTAAAGCTGGTAGATAAGAACTAGTCTAACTGAAGTCAATAGCAATATTCTCCTTTTTCTGTCAGTTTTTTATTGTGACACTCTCTTTACAGCAATTAGATGTATTCTCTCCCATGAAGCCGAAAAAATACTACTATATTTTTGTAAAACTTTCTTATAACTATGTTCTCAAAATTAGGAATGAACCTGGAACTTTGTTTATATTAATCAACATTTCCCATTTTGGTTTCCAGAGATCAGAACCTGTTAAAACTGTCACAAATCAATTCATTTGCATTGGTTCAAGAAATCCTGATTTTGTAAGTGGTACCCATTCCATAGATTAACAGAGGCACTTAACGATATTGGAGGGGTTGGTCAGAATAGACAGTAGAGCATGACATTCTGCTAAAAATACTAGCAATGGCAACATATGAGAAATGCCTAGCAAAGCAATTATGTTGCTGGTGGAGAATAGTATCAGGAGTCTGTGGATGCAAGAGGAGTGATAAATAGGTCACAGAGCAGTGAAATGTGGCTAGTAGCAACGTCTATCAACAGGGAAGCAACTTACCCCACAAGACCAGCATTAGCTTTCATTTGGCTTTGTTGTATAGAATGACCTGCTGTTCCCAGACTGTGAATGAGATTAAGCTCTATTTTTAATCTTTTCACTCTTAAATTAAATGTTTTCTGGACTAACTGGTTCATCACTCTTAATGTGGAAAAATCAACTCACAAAGTGCAAAAAATGTGTTTTAATTTTTTCAGGTTTATGGTTGGGAGCTCAAGCTGCTGTTGTATTACAAACCCTTTAAGTTTGATCCTGCCTCTGATTGCTACCCATCCATACTTATCATTATGGTCACAGACATTTCCTTAGTGCAAAGCTATGGTTCTAAAAGTGTGACAAATGTGAATTGCTGAGCTGTGTTTATTTTCAGGAAGAGAATACAGAATATAATACTATATAATTATTTTTCTTAGCCATCTTTCTGTCGCACTTCCTACTTCTAAAATGTCTCTACCTATCACTTCACTGTCTTTCTGTCCCAGAGTAACAATTGTAATCTTAGACTCTCGTTTTAAACTTTTTTATTCTTTGTGCACAGGGTCAGGCAGATAATAGTTTTGTTTTTAATGAAATACAGAGGTAATGCAATCACAACAAACATGCTGGGCTCAAAATAACTGCTATAACTCAAAATATGCTGTTTTTCTCAGGAAGGAAAAATAAGTCAGCAAAGTTATTCTTGGTCTTTGAGTTGGGAAAGAATAAATTCTATTTTCCATTTTATACTATGAAACCTTCTTATTACTCAGAATTATGTTTTCTAGCTGTCCTTTTAAGGGTACAGGAGAAATTCAGTTTTGTCTTCCCCCTTGTATATTGGCTTTTGAAGGCTGCCCAAGTACGTTTCTCATAAATATAGTCAGAGGTTCCCTCTTCAACCTGTTTCCAAAATTTCTGAGGATTATCCCAATCTATGCTAATGATAGATGACCTGAGAAAATTTTATGGTTTTATGTCAACATTTGGGAAAGTTAAGTCTCCAGAGTATGGGGTTTGTTCCTTCCTGGCAAGTCAACAAATCCCAGTTACATAGCTGGCACTTTAATTTAGAAGAAAGAAAATATTTTACCTTTGTGTAAAAGAATTGTCTCAGAGGTTATGAATGATTTACATATGAATAAATATATAGATTGTTAGTGAAAAAATGTAATTTATACTTTTACATTATAAAAGATTCCAAAACTGCCCTAACAGATTTCCCTTACTTTTTTTTGTACAGCTATCCAAACTCACAAAAATCCCTGTTGTTATTACCTTTCCTTTCTTCATGTGTAACCCCCTGGAACTGATGATAAATAGAAATAGCCCAGAAAAGATTCTTTAATAAACCATGTCCACATATTCTCTGACAATTCCAGTAATTTAACTCTTAGGCAATGAAGATGTGCTAGAACAGAAATAACTCGGGTAAAACATGTTATCTCATGTGTCATTTAAATGTTGCCTTGTAGAATATATGCTCATATTGAAAAGAGTCTCTCATTCATCTATAGTCACTCAACATTCTTACAGGAGCAAGGAGCTCAGGGCTGATATGACTGTTTAAAATTTCTTCTGTTTGTTTGATGTCTTTTCTTTTTAATGGGATCACAGCCTCAGTCATCATTCGGCAGCTGTTCTCTTTCAAGGGACTTTTACTTAAAATATATTTTTTTTAAAATATTATAATTTTACTGCTCAATGAACCTTGCAATAACAACATTTTAGCATCTATCCACCATGGCAGATGGCAAACTAATGAGGCCTGCTGTAGCTGCATACTGATATGTTCTGTACACAACACTTCTGCACTGCAAAGGGAGGTCGAAGAGTAACTTTTATTTATATTCTTTGTTGTATTTGATCGTTGAAAATCATAAGACAGATTATTAGGAAAAAACCACTTTTTACACCTTTAATTAGATTTGCTAATGTTTACCGCACGTGATCAATGCACAGAGCTCAAAAAAGACACAATCCATATTTCAGTGTTCAACTTTCATTTTTTAAAAAAGAAACAGTACTATTGCAAGAATATTTTCTTCCATCTATTTAAAATTCATTCTAAAATAAAAGCTAAAGATGATTTTGCTATGCTTGTATTCATCATTTAGTAAAATTAATATTTTCATTTTTTTAATATATAGAACTTAGAGGTAGATACACAGTAAATATAGAAACTTATTTAAATATAAAAACTTATTTATCCTTCAAGATTATGAATTTTTTCTTAATGCATATAACAGATAATGTTCATTAAATCTGGTGGAGACTAATCTAGTTTAACTTCATGTTTTAGTGACTTCACAAAAAGCAAGGTGATGAAAGATCATGAGTCTGTTAATAAATGCAGTAGACTTAATCTCAGTCAAGATGTGTAATATAAATAGTTGATCTACATTCCTTGACAGAAAGAGGAGAGTAGAGGAAATATTAGACAGAAGAACTGTCTCTTCTAGAAGATTGTTCATTCTACCCAATTTAAAGGAATATTTCAATCACTTTTTGGAGCTGTTTTCTCCTAGGACAAAAACCTGTGTGAATAACCAACTTCCTATCTCTAAAATAAGACTATCTTGCTCTCTTTTACAACAATTTTAGTAATTTTTTTCCTCAGAGGTATGCCCCAAATTACTTGAACCAAGATCAGACTATCTAGTTCTAAATAAATAAAATTTTACCTCTACTGTTTTACAATCGTTTCTAAATCAATTCCATGATCCTATTAATCGTTGAAAGCTGTCTCTGAGAATCCCATAATTTCATTAAATTATGGTCAAAGGTTAAAATATTGGAAAGTAAATTGCTTTCAGATATATGGCCTAAAACAACATTGGATGTAACCAAGTAAAGATGATAACAAATTTCCTTCTAAAATACAGTACTTCACTGATTGCCAGTGCTGTGCTGTGTGTTTCTGTGTCAATAACATATTATTGAGACCATCATATCTCACAAAATAAGAGTCTTGAAGCAATAAATTTTAAAACATCAGTAATCTGTTTCTAACCTTCATATGCAGTTCAACTACCACTTTTTACCTCTTCTGGCAAATTTCTTTTATTACCTCTTGCTTACAGGAGATAGTTGAAGTCTTAAGGAAAAATTGTCATTTACACTTATCAGTATTCTTACAATATACTAAATATGTTACCATTATTAATATTACTACTGCTACTAAATATTATATTATATTATTATTCAAATAATTAATATAGATTTTCTTTCTGCAAATACTTCAGAGTCTAATGCTGTTTCCAATGTGCTCATATAATTAATTAATTACATTTAGGGTTTTTTTTTGTATACAAGGATGAAAGGATTTGGAGGCTATTGTAGTATCTTATTAAAAAATATATAAATTATGTTATAACTTTTTATTTAACACTGTTAAATAAACATCTTGACACTGCAACAATATTTTATATATTATGTTAGCCTAGAGGAAAATTTCACAATTTGTGTGGGTTTTTCTTGTTGTTGTTGTTGTTTTAAAGCTGTTTCACTCTTCTTTTGCATGGAGAAGTGTTCTGAAACATCCCGGCTGAGGTAACTCATCACATAAGAAAATTAGCTCTTAAAGGCATAAAAAGAAAGTAACTGACTCTTCACCTGTCCTCACTTCTTCACAAACATGAAAAAAAAAAATCTTGAAAAACCATACCCTCGTCTTTACCTTTTGCTTCAATCCAGTGATTTTAGTAAAGGATATAGAAAATTGGCTTCTTACAGATACGAAAGTGCTATTACTGTACATGGACATATTTTATAAAGATGCAAGTGATTAATTCCTCCACTGAACAAAATTAGATGACTGTGAATCTTGTTTGTAGTGTAAGTTGGCTAGTCTTCAGCCACATCACCTTTTTTCACTGCCTAGGTACACATTAATAGTTATTAGTAGCAGTGTTTAATTGATTGCTTTCTTAAGTGGAATAACACTACATACTAATTATTGCCAGTCTGATTTTATGTGTTTATCCTACGTATTATTTAAGGGATATTTAATATTTCTGCTCAGCATGAGGGACTTATAAGAATGTCATTAAATACTGTGTAATCTACTGATTATCTTAATAATTTGCCATAGAACACAATTTATAGTCAGAAGATGCTCAGTCTGTGTATTTCTGGAAACGTCATGCAGAGAATCAACATTAGACAAGTGTTCGCATCCTATTAGGAAGGTGTGATTTTCTATCAGCTTGTCATTTAAAAATATAGTGTGAACAGTAGTTGTAAATTGCGAAGTCATCATGTATGCTGGTTGAATGATAGTGCTTCATTTAAAAATGTTGCTTTTATATCTCTAGATGGTGCTATATGTACCACTATTAGTTAGAGAAATGTAAGAGATTTTAATATAAAATTATTCAAATCATAAATATGAGAAAACAACTAGAATCATACAAATTATTGTGGAAAAGTTTTTCCTGCACTTACTGTAGGCCATGAAGCATGTTTTCCTAGGTGATTCTGCTCATGAGAATGTTAGTCCTGTGCTGTATTAAATAAGAATCACAAACAGGTGACATAGAAAGAAAACCTGCATTTTTATAGAAAATGTTGAACTAATTTCCTGTGAAAAGTAAAATGGAGAAGCTCGTTTTTCATTCAGTCATTCTGTATGCTTTATTGATTGTTCTTTCCATACATGTATACATACATATTACTTTTCCTGTAAATTTGTTTTTCATTGAAAAACAACTGAAAAACACACCCATTTGATCTGAACTGACGTATCGACGAATCCTTTCATAGATAAACAATATATGAGGGTTTTAATAATTATAAATTTTAATTTTAATATTTATAATTTAAAATAATAAAAAAAGTCTGGAAAGGGTTGGGATTTTTTTGTAAAGAACAATTATTTTTTTTCTTCTATGTAGATCAACAATTATTGGCTACTTTGTAGGTTATTTATATTCCTTATAGGAAGCTTCAGAGATATCATTGCATATTTCTGTTTGTATCTGTTTGAATCCAAAGAACATTTGCAGATGTATAAGCATAGTAATTTAACTAAAGAAATTCATCAAGAAATATGTTCATGATCAAGGCTGGTAATGGAATACTCTTGACTAACACACTAAATTTAAAAAGGAAATAAAGAATTATAAGGAAGTGCTTAACAATATGAACATAGTTTTTATTTCTATACCTGAATCGCTATTATGTTCACCTTCTGTGCAAATAATAAGTGCAACAGTACAAGGATGACTTTTGACTATCCTTCACTTTTATTGACTATAACAGAGGGAAGCTACCTTGTCATTTTTCATCCACTGGAAGTTCTATTTGCTGTCAGTAGATTTCAATTGTGTGGCTGCTCTCAGTCCTTGGTCTCATACATTTCAACATGCATATTTCTAACATCCCTTTATGGAAAATTAAATAGAATTTAAACACTGTAAACTGTCCAATATAAACTTCTGAGAAAGCAGTAGACAAGTGCAAAAGTATTGCTCATTTCTATGATGGTTGTTAAAAAAACTTATGATGGCTTAAAATATGAGTCTAAACATCCAGTCCAACATTAAGTCAAGAATGAAATGAGAAACCTATTGTGTTTACCAGTTGTGGAGAATTTAGCATCCTTTTTCAGTCACAAGAAACAATATATTTATTTGCAACTTTTCTTTCAGCCCAGTCACTCAAGAAACTCCTTTACTTTAACTTCCAGTGAAATTACCAACTGAAGAGGAAGAAGTGACTAGGGAGAAATATTGAAATGACTATATACAATTTAACTAATAGGCATAAGAAAGTAAATGTACAACTTTTTTTTCCCCAAAACTGGAATAAGTCTTTCCCAGTGGTGTCTTTATAGCAGTTCATACTGACTTTAAAAAAAAAGTTTTAAAATTATTTTAGTAGAAAAAGAATACTGTGCTTGAGGTTTATGAAAGCAAACATGATACTGAGAACACATATAGATGTTCTCTGTCAAAAAAAAAAAAAAGTACAATCTTGTGATGACAGCTGCATCCCATTTTTGGGAACTTGCCAGACTTTGCAAGATGCTTCGGGTGTGAGTACAAAGCAAAATCAATATGTGCACTTTTGTTAAATCCCAGTGATGCTAAAAAACCCATGTCTCCAATTTAGTCTTCACCTTAAGAATTCAGGATGAGACACTGAAACAGGGAAATCATTTGTGAATGTCAGAGACATCACCAGATTTTTTTTTTTTTTTTGAAAATGCGTTTCATTTGGACTTGAGACATAACAGGAAAAACAAATTTCAGCTAATAGTCTGAAAGCATAACTCAAACACATCTCAACCTGAGATTTTAAGAGCATGCTGTTGTGTGTTTTAGGATGGACAGCTGAGGAAAATGAGTCTGACGCTTTTAAAACCAAGAGTGCATATTCATGCAATTAAGCATAAGCTCTTTTAGGACTCTTTTGACATTTTATTTGCATATTTTAGTAAAATAGAAGGAGAGCAAAATAAAATAAAAGTCTTCTTTAGCTGTCTAAATTGTTCCATAGTATTAGATATTAACCTGTCCTAGTTCCTCCTGCTTCTTCTCTTTGCTGGTTGTATCTGTTAATATAAATCTTGTCTGTGAACAGACTGATACCTTCCTAGCTTGGTCTGCCCTGTGACTTCTTTTGCAGTAATCAGAACAATGCATTATGAAAAAAATAAAGAATGTAGGTCCTGATCCAAGTAGCTGGATTTTTTTTCCTTTCTTTTCTATTGAGTTCAATGTGCTTTGAAATCAGCTTCTCTAGAGATTCCCTTGCAAAACAATCTGTACGAATGTTCATCTGAATTTTTAAAGAAGTGCACTTAGTATAAATCTAGACTTTTGTTTCTCTCTTTGCAATGCATACCAAAAATACTCTCCAAAATTTTTGCAGTGAAAACAGTTATAATCATATGTTGGAAAATATTTGTTCTTTAGATTTGCATGAAGAATTAAGTTTTGAGTAGGCAAAGAAACATTATACAGAAAAGTATAAGAATGATTCCATCCTAATTTTTAGATCATGCATTCATAGATAAGAAGTCTTGGTTTTGCTCAGAAGAATGTATGAGTAAATAATACAAAGCAATTACAGCAAAAAACCAAACATGCATCTTCATATCCTTCAAAGCTTCTCTGGAGCTGACCTCTTCTTTGTGATTCAGAAATTTCATATTGTGGGGGAACTATAGCTTTAATATGTCTATAGCAGAACCAAGTTGCAAATGGAAGTTTTTATGCCCTAAACATTTGAATGAAGGGGCACATTTTGCTTCTCTTCCTATATCTTCTGAGATGAATGTGTTTTAGGACCTCAGTAGTTATTCTCTGGAAGCTTATACCAGCTTTTGTAATATCTTTTCTGAACCTTTAGGTCACTAATAGGCTTTCAGTAATTTCCTTTGATTTGCCTTTATCAGCATGTACTTTCAGATAAAAAATGTAGTTGATGGCTTACCAGAGTGAAGAGTCTAACCTGATGAGACTACACAGTGGTAAATCAGAACTGAAATAGGTACCTTTTTATCAAGACCTAGTCACCTAAATCTAGTTTCTGTTTCAAGAACAAGAATTTCAAGAATTTTCTAACAGCTAGGATAGGTTCTGGAGTTTACTGGCTTCACTTTATGCTGACCTTAGACATCCAAGCCTTTCCAACTCTCCACTTGAGCTCACAAATTCTAATGTGAGCAAACCAGAAAATTATTAACATAAACTCCCTTCAGGGTAAAGGTCTTTTCCACATCCGACAAACACTTAGCTCTTTTTCTTGCTAAGTTAATGACTGATTAATGCTTCAGCAAAATCTGTTGAAATAGGTATTTCATATCCAAGATATATGGTTCTAACCTGCTTTAAAATATCACTGACTCTCTTTAATGGACTGAATTATACATTTTTATGGAAACACAACTGTTTTACTTAAATTTATTGTTTCTTTGGGTTTTATTTAAACACAAGCGTGAAACTATCAGTGCAGGAAATTATAGATTAAATATTGTTATAAATTAAGTACCACTTGTCTGATATAATTTTTGAAATCTGCAATTAAAGAACAATTATATTATTATAAGTTAAAGGTCTAAAATAAGTCATATATGCCCTAAAAGCCTTTTTTTCTTATTATTTGACTGTGAAAAGACTTGAGATAATATCTTAGGTAGAAGTTCTTTTTTTTGCATATATCAAAATATCAATGGGTCCAATCCGTTGATAGACCAGCATAATTAAGTGATCAGGAAAACACAGAATTTTAGAAAATATTGAATAAACATAAATTTTGAGACATTTATTTGTTATATCATCTTCAGTAACATTCACTCCAGTAATAGTGCTAAAACATAGTATTTGTTTGTGATAGCATGCTAGTGTTAATATTCAGCATTATGAATTTTCTATTATTCTGCATGGTATTCACACCGCAGTCACTGACATGAAAGAGACCTGGGAAGCTGACATATTGAAAGCTGCTATACTTCTCCTTCGATAGGGATGAGTCTCACTTTTTTACCTAATTCGTTCACTGTTATGAGATGATCTGAGTGTCTGTAGGAAATTCTCCTAGAAGAAACAAAACATTCTTTGCAAATGAAGACTGTACTGTTTTTCAGAGAAAAATATGTTTACATATATATGTATTAGATTAAGAAAATTGCATAAATTAACCATTTGTAGGGAGATATATGTGGGGCTGGATTTAATGATTGCTTTCATGAATATCTTTACTTAGTCTGTAAAGATGCTTAGAATAGGCTTACACCAATTCCTGTGTGATTTTTATGTAGGTCAGTTTTTCATAAAGTTATATGAAAATGCACAATATGCAATATTCATATAATTACTGTTACAGATAACTGCTATAGCCTTCTCCATGGAATTTTGACAGCAAGCTGTTCTGATGGTGTTTGGATGTTGCAACGAAAATTCTAAAAATTTTTTAATAATGACATGAAACTTAACTTCTCCCATACTAGCACATAATAGAAATCAGAAGTTCCAAGATGGTGCTGTGATACCTACTGATGTACTTCTAGTGCTCCCTATTGAATGAAAGGTAAACATGTATATGAAAAATAATCACATGGAACTGATTTTTGCATCAATTTTTTATCATGGACAACTCAGACTATAGCTGTCATAAGTAAAGCCTTCTCTCTGATTCTGAAAACTGAAAAGCTCAAATATCCTGTATTGGGTTGATTTGCAAAGGTTTTGANCACAGGCTCATCTTCTGTGGCACAAGAAGATCCACAGGTGGACCTACCTAAAGACATAACCAAAATTATGTCAGCCCACATAACTTAAAAATTTACAGATTTTCTTATGTCAAAGTGAACATCTCTACAGAGGCAAGAAAGGAACTACATTTTTATAACTTCTTCAAGTCTTCCATTTTTGCAAATACTGATATAAATTATGGCTGAACAGGACCCCATGTGCATAGCTAATGTATTTTTAGTTATAAAACCTAGTATCTCAAGCTCATTTCACTTTTATTGCATATTCACACAGTAGCCAGCCAAAAACCATTTGTTTAGATGTATAAGCAGAATATATGAAATATCAGACTCTTGTACAACATATTTTACGGTCATCATTATAGTCTTTACCTAATTATTACTCTACCATTGTATGCACAAGATGAGAAGACTATAAATGCAGTCTTTCTGATCCAACTATTGTTATATCAAATTCACTTATCAGAATTACTAGACAAAAAGTAGGTACCACTTTTCATACTTTTATTAGGTCTGTCTGAGATGGAGTCTATTTCCACATAACAGCCCACAGTGCTGTGCTTTGCACTGGTAGCTAGAAGGGTGTTGACAACACACCAGTGTTTTGAATACTGCTGAGTACAGCACTGGGACTGCAATGTTCCTTTCCCAATCAAGGGCAAGATTCTGGGTAGGGAGACAAGTAGGGCAGCTGACCCAAACTGACCAAAGAGATATTCTTTACCATATGACATCAGCTCAGGTATAAAAGCTAAGGAAAGGAGCAGGAAGGGGGGGCTTCCCAGTACATGGCCAGACATCACTGCTGATGGGAAGTAGAGAATAAACTTGTTATTTTTTTGACTTCGCATTTGCATGCACAAGCTTTGCTTCTGCTTTAGTAAACTGCCTTATCCCAACCCACGAATTGTTTTCCATCTCATTCTCTTCCCCCTGCCTGGCTTGGAAGGGGAGGGATAAAGTGACTGGGTGAGCACTTGGCATTACGCTACTGCTGCTTCTCAATTAGAGGTGTTGTTTAGATGAGCTTGCTGTTTCTTTTCTCAGCATTTGAATTTACGCCAGAAAGTCATAGGGATATAATTAAGGTCTTCACATGCCAAAGAGTGAATGAAAAACTCATGAAACATTACCATGTAGTGTTTAGGGGCTAAATTTTAAAGAAAGTACTGCCAGAAATCAAGAAAATGATGCAAAGTCTGGAAGTGGTAAATACCTTTGGGATATTTTAAGAGAACCAGACAGATGCTCAGGAAACTGAAAAAATACCATCATAGTAATTAGTTCTTATTTTGAAGAGAAGTTGAATTTGGGACCAATTCAAAGTGAGGGGCAAAGGAGCATAGAGTATATCTTATTCTTCAAAATATACTTGCAAGAAAGCTTAGATGTCATGCCACATTAAACAAGTTTTTATTTTGTGAAGAAAACTGAAAATACTGAGCCCTTATATGTAATAACAATTCCTGCTGTACATTTTACAAGAACAGATTACCAGAAAGCACATAATTTACACTATATATGTTACAATAGTCTGTGAATTTAAAATTTCTTTTAACTATTTAGGTTTCAACACAACATTTGAAAAAAAATGTGTCAGAAGCATCGTTTTGGTGCTTGAAACACACTGCCTTTTTTGTTTGTAACATAAAATTCTTTACACTCTGAGTTTTCATGTTCATTTATTAGACTTCTTGAGTTATTGCAATATGATTAAGAGATGATGGAGTTGAACTTCATGAAGAATTAATTAATTTTATGAGAAGCAAGGTCTAGTGATTTGTAGCCGTTTAAAAAGGTCTTTTGAAAGGGGGCATAAGAGAGAAACCCCACTTACCTGAGTTTAAAATTCAATTTTTCCTCAAATTTTTCCTGTTTCCCTGTAGCGGGGGGAGGGGGAAAAGCTGAGATGAAGGCAGCTCTATCCCGGGCAGGGCAGGGGGTTGCCTCGGCCGGGACAGAGCGGGGATGGGACCGGGGCCAGGCAGCGGTTTCTAGCCCTGCCTCCACCGTTCCCGGGAGCATGGGGCCGCCCCCTCCCGCACGGGCACGGTGGCTCCGTGCCCTCCAGGCTCCTGGCGGCGGGGCAGCAGTTTCTAGCCCCATCCCCGCCGCTCCCCCACCTCCTCCGGCTGGGGCCGAGCGGCGGTTCCTGGCCCCCTCCCGCCTTTGCCGTTCCTGGGAGGACGGGGATCGTCCCTTCCTGCACGGGCACGGTGACTGGCCGGGGGGCAGCGGCTCCTCACCACCCCGGAGCGCAGGCAGCGGCACCTCGCCCCGGGCCAGTGTGGCCGGGAAATTTTCAGCACCACGGCTGCTGACGGACAGCAATAGAGAGCTCGCCCTGGCACCGTCTGGCGCTGTGGCGTCTCTGAAGTGCAGCCGCCATGAGAACAAAGATGGCGCCTCACGACTGAACTCGTGACTTCTCCAACGAGAGAACGCCAGAAGCGAGGTGGGGCCCGACTGGCTGGATGAATGGAAAGCTAGCTGGGCCGTGAAGAAGGTGACGACATTCAGGCGATGATGGAAAAGACTTGAAAAGTTGAAGCACAGCCCTGCCCCGCTCTCTTTTCGGCTGCCGCTGCTGGGAGAAGCGCCACAGCTCCGGTGTCCAGTGCCTGCAGGCCCCCGGAGGGATTTCCACCCATTCCTCTCAACTCTAGAGCCATTTCCAGCTTGGCTAGCAAGTATCCCTTCGGACAAGGGAGGGAGGGGTTGTTTTTTTTTCGCCTGTGCTTGTGTTTTTCAGAGCCTAAAGGGCCAGAAGTGCTTCCAGAGAGAGGGGGAAAAGAAGGAGACACCCTTTCCTACCCTTTCCCCCTGTCCCTTTAAATTTAACTCCCTTGTAACAAAACTCTTTCCCCTGCTGACCATTCTATTCAGTTTTTCCGTTGCCTTTATTGAACTTGCCCCCCTGAATGCTAAACAGTGCTTAAACCACTACATGATTGAAGAAGGTATTCTGGGTAAGATTTCAGTGTGGGGAAAAATAGTATGGAAAAGCAAACTATCTGCAAAATTTAATTTTATGGAAAAAATATTGCAGTCATACCTTTTCTTATAAATAATTGCCTGCTTGTAAACAGAGTTTAGCAGTGATTATTGAAACTATTTATGCAGATTGTTTAATGGATTAACTAATAGCTAATGTCAGAATATCGCATTTTCATAGAATCACAAAACATCTGAGGTTGGAGATCATCAGGTACAACACCTTTCCTCAAAGCAGGACCAGTTAGAGTAGATTGTTATGTCTGTATCCGCTTCTCTGCTAATATCGTATTTTACCTCTTTCCCTTCCCCCCGGAACTGTCCTATAGAAACAGCAGAATTGAAACAAAGAATTTAGAATTTGCTGACACAGAAGGCGCTAAAAATCATTGGACTGAAAAGCACATGAATTTCACATAAATTCAAAAAAATATGCTTTTACTTATTTTTTCCTAAGCTGAACAGTCTAGAGTTTTGTGCCTAAACCAGAAGTTATATTGTCTAGCACTTTTTATCTGGTTTATAAAATCTATTATACAAAAAGCATCTTCCATATTCATGAACAGAATCAAACCCTCATAAATTCAGCTATAACACCTGTCTTTTTAATACTGTTCAAAGATATGGATATACCTGTTTCTGAGTTTTTACATTATCTACTTATTGCAACTGTCCTGAAAACAGCGTGCAGCTTTAACAAGATAAATTTAAGGTGCCTTCATCTCACCTCTTAGTCAGGGATCACTCTAGAACAGAATGCAGGAGTGACAATATACTTTCCTAGATACAGAAATGGAGCAACACCCCCAGCCACATTTTTAAATAAATTGTAACTATTGGTTGTTTCTATTANTTTTCCTGCTTGAATGGATATACATATTTTTGGTAAATTCATAGGCTTTGTTTCGGGACTTGTGGAATTTTGAACATATCCAAATTCTTACTATTTCATACCTCATGAGATGTATGTGTTTTCAAAAGCCTGTGTGCAACGCCACTTGTGCAGTAGTAGCATTGGCCTGGTAATCAATTTTGACTAAAACAGGTTGGATATAATAATAATATTAATCAATTTATACTCTCTCTCTCTCTCTCTCTATATATATATATATATGTATGTATGTATGTATGTTTTAGGGGGTTTTTTTGTAACAGACATGTTTTATCCCAGAGGTTACATCAAAATTAAATTTGAGCTCTAGCCTAAAGGAAAATTGCATTCACCCAATGAAAAGGATTAAAGAATGATAGAACGATATATGTTCTTTCTCCACAATATTAATAAATAACTCAGAGAGGTCTGATATTGAAACAGAGTGAAAAAGAGGAAAAACAAAAAATTTCATACATACTAATTATGTATCCATTAAAAAGTTTAATGATTATAAAATCTAAAAGAGTTCAGAAAATCTGAAATAATTTTTCTGCCATATAATTCCTGTTTGACTTTTACAGAGAAGGATCCAGTTAAAAAAAAAAAAAAAAGCTTTCAATTTTTTTTTTTGTTTCCTTAGGAAACTTAATAGATAATTTATAGAAACAGAGAAGGTTAGAATTAGAAGGGACTTAAAGATCATCTACTTTCACTCCTCCCACCACGGGAGGGACATCTTCCACTAGACTAGGTGGGTCAGAGTCCCATCCAACCTGACCTTGAACACTTCTCCAGGGACAGGACACCCACACTGCTCATGTCACCAACGGTGATATCAAACAACATCAGTTCTAATAAAACCTCTGAGAAATGCCTCACTGGTCCCTACTTGGACATCGGGCCATTGACCATAAGTATTTAAGTGTGACCATCCAGTGAATTCCTCATTCACTGTATGGTCCATCTTTTATATGAAAGAGGTGAGATTTCCTTAACAATTAGTGTTTGATTTGTCTGTCAGCACCCCAGGAAAACTAAGACTCTTTTGCCCAACCAAAATCTGTCTGGAGATCCTTCACTGGCCAGTCCTGCTGGATCAGAGAGTGGTTTGACTGATTTGTTCAGGAACATATGCCAACAGCATAAGTGAAACCTCTCAGCTACTGCCTGTGAAGGACGCACACTAACAGTTTGAGGAATAACAGTCTTTATTCATAGCAAATTGTGATAGGTTAAGGTTCAAAGATTGCTGGTGATAGTATCTGGCTGCAAAATTGTATTCAAAGCAATACACAGACAAGCTCTAATCCCCAGTAAAAATATTCAGTGTGCATAGAGTATGGTTCTTACCCAATTGGTGTCCATATGAGGAAGAAAGTGGGTTCAGTCCTTTGACTGATCTCAGAAGTTATGGTGGAGTCTTCCTTAACATTTCCCCCATTCTTGACATACTTTTAGACTATTTCTTTGTGTTTAAGTGGAGCTTGAGTGACTCCTGTCATAACTACCTTTGTTATTGATTGGTGCAAAATTCTCTCACTTCGTTCTCAAAGATACAGCCAACAAAATATAGGGTGCATGTTCAGTGAGGTGTAACTTGGAGGCAGGAAACTTTGGGATAGGAGTGGGTGTTAGTATTACAATTAGATTATAATAAACCGAGTTAATCCATGGACAGCTATTTTGCCATAGCTGCTGGCTTGGCAGTAAGACATATTCTCCTATCTCTCTTTACTGACATGTGGTTTTTCAACTACACAATACCATTAAGTTCTGCACCCCTGCAAGGATTTCAACAGAGCCTGACCATGGTGTTTCTGCTCCACTGCACCCTCTGTTCCACCCCCCCTTAACAGGTGCTTATGTTTGTGGATTGTGTGTACGGGGAATCACTCTGGAATAGGTAATGAGCATAGTAGCTGCATTACATACAGGGAGTAGCAGTTTCATTTTATCCTATAATTGCCACACTGTTATAATGTCTGTGTCCTCTAATTTTTCCCGCAGACATCTTTCCACACCGTCCATCAATTCCATGCCTCTGTGGTTTAGAGGGACCATGTTTATTGTCATCAATCCCCTCCTCATTCTCTATGTGCCTTAGTATAATTTGTGGGAGGATATACTCCATGATCTTGCTGGGCACAAAGGTGAGACTGACCAGTCTATATTTCACCTGGTCTTTCTTTTTCCTCGTTTCTAAAGACATGGGTTAAGCTTCTGCTTTTCATCAGTGGGAACTTCCCCGGACTGCCACTTCTCAAACATAATAGACGGTGGCACAGCAATTTCACCTACTTGTTCTCCATTCCTTCAAGACCCACAGATGTATCTCATCAGGACATATTGACTTCAGTATTTCATTAGATATTCTCTAACCTAAACTTCTACAGGCAGCAGTTCTTCATTCTTTTCAAGAAGGGCTGTACTCCAGGCATACCTTATACACAATCAAAGTAGAAAACAATAGGAGAATGAACATCAGTATGTCTACACACCTTACACTGTACAGCACCTTTTACCTAAGAGCTTCCACAGGGAGCTATTTTTCTTCCCTCTCTTGAGTGGCCTTATCCTCTGTTTCTGCCAACTGGTTCTACCATTATAATTAGGGCTGTTAGTCTCTGCCTACCTGAAATAATTGCAAGGTAATTATCTTTACCATACTGAACATGAGGTGCCTGCATCAAAGAGAAATTTGCCTATGACTAGAGAGACAAAAAAAAAAAAAAAGGACAAAAGGATAAGCAAAACCATTTAGACATGAAGTAAATGATTTTTGACTAGATTTACTAGAAGATAAGCAGGCTCACATCCTGAGATTGTAAGCATGTGACTTTTTAATGTTTACCCTCCTAAACGGATTATAAAGCCCTATGATAGGTGTATAGGTTTCTTATTTTATGTCTGTCAAGAGCTAAACACACCAGCGCTGATATTCCAGCAAGTGATATGGTGAAAAGAAACTCACCCACAGCTGTAAAGTGTCACACTATGTATTGACTTACCCTGAGGTTGTAGGGTAGTAACTTCAGTCAACTGGTTTTAACAGCTTCTAGTGCTATCCTAAACACAGACTTCATGTTTCTTTTAAGATAAGAGTGATGGTTTCTACTGTTTAGTTCATTCATGCTGGATATGAGGTTGCTATCAGAAACGTTTAGAATTTCATTTTCAACCTAACAATAACATGTCTTAACAATTACACTGTAGGTTATGTCAGTAACCATTTGCAGCTGTTTTTATCTCTCTTTTTGAAGCCTTGCCATGGGGACAAATGAAATGAAATAAGATTCATCCAGGCTGGGAAAAAAGAGGAAAGTAAAGAAGCTATTCATCTGGAGGGCAGAGACTTCAATTTAAGTCTATGCATTCTTCATGACACTGTCACTGAATAAACTACAAATACACTTCAGGTTTCCAGACTGAAACTGAATATTTGTATGTTCCATGAACGGGGATGCTGTAATTAATATTTTTTCTTCTTGTAACAATAAAACCTGAATTGTTCTTTCTTGTAGACACACAGCTTTAGCAGACATGATTTCAGGAGTACTTGATCCTTCCTAACCTAAGTACTGTAGAGACAGGCAAATATAACCTTCTTGAAGAACAGAAATGGGAGAAAACATCTGTCAAGATAAGATAAAAATTGGGTTCACACTGTTTTGTCAACAAATTAATTCCAAAAATGTCGAGGAGACTGTTTCTAAAAGAGTAATCTCTTCTGTCTTCTTTTCGGGTGTTAGCATTTCTGTTTCAAGAACTATAGTTTTCAGTTAAGAGTGATGACATACTGAATCTGAAATTTAAGCAACAGAGAGTTGAATATTAAAATGACGATCTGTACTTAACATATTATTTAATAATTCTCATTTATTAATAACTCTAAATATTTATTTACCATTTTTAGATCCTCTTCGTGTAGTACCTTAATATTCCCATATGTAGCAATTGTACATCCCTGTACATGTTTCATGAAGAGTATATAGTCATCCAGCTCAAGACACTTCTTTTACGTATAGTTATGCTGAAAGCTAGGCTACCTGCATGAAGTACTTTCTCTACACTATCTTATAGTATGTGTGATTTTAGCTAGCTTATTTGACTTACAGTAGAGCAGAAGACCTCAGACAGAAAGACAAAGGTCTCAGAAGGCAAGCAACATCCAGGTTATAGGCAGATTCTTTGGTCTCTAGGGTTTTGGATATCAGCTGTGTATGGTAGACACAGAACCCTTCCTCTGTTTTTCTGCTCAAGATAAGCTGTTGAAAGAAGCCTCCAAGTCAAAAGTCCGAGTGCTTAGTCTAGACGTGTGATGTCTCGAGGTTTTTCCTTGTATTTTGGGGGATTTTATTCTGACCATATAGTTTGAATTACAAGTGTTTTGAGAGGCCTTTTCCTGAATGTTTGCATTCTTCTCTGAAGATAATGAAGGTAGCAAGACAAAATACAGGCCTAGAACTCCTAGACCTGCTTTGAGGGGGAGCAGATTCGGGGTGGGTGCAGGGAATTAGAAGGATAATGGTTGGGTACTTTGGAATCACAGACATTAGACGAACTCTGGTTGGATACTTTAGGGGGTAGATAGTTTTGAAAGTTATAAATGTAAGCTGATAATTGTTTTTCTCTCTCTTGGACCGTAAACCAACTTCCAGTAAAAGGCTTCACTTTCCTTATCTCTATTAATTTGTGTTGTGGTTTTTTTATTCCCTATCTGATTTTAGTCATCACATGAATTATCTTCAGGTTCACCTGTCAGTTGGAGAAAATCCTAAATCCCTTATTTGAGCTATCCCTCAGTCAAGATGCATTCCAATGTAAATGAGAGCATTATGGAGAATTCCCCAATGAACAGAGAAAAGGGACTATTATACTTATTTTTAAAAATGTTAATAAGTCCCCTGGGAAGTACCAACCAGTTAGACTTACCTTAGTGCCCAATAAGGTAATGGGAAATTTCAAAAGAAGACAGGGAGTTGATTAGAGTTCATCAGCATGGCTTCACTAGGCCAAATTGTGCCTAATTAATTTAGTGGCCTTCTATAAGAGTGACTGCATCAGTGGACAGGGTAGTAGGTACAGATGTCATACAATTGAAATGATAAAGATCCTCTGATAAAGTCTTCCCCAATATACCTGCCTCTAAATCAGAGGCATGTGGATTTGATGAATAAACTAATAGATGGATATGGAATTTGCTGAATTTTGCGTCCAAGGAGTTATGATCTATAACTCAAAGTTCAAGTGAAAACCATTACTGAATGTTGTCCCGTAAGATTTTGTTCCCCACTTCACTCTGGAAAACAGCGAGAGGGTACTTGCATTGCCCATGGGAGCGTCTCAGACCACCTCTGCCATTGTCATGGCTGCCACTGTACTCAGGAGGCCCTCATTGGGCTCTCAGCTGCTCATTTGGCTCCTAGAATGTGCAGGCACGCCTTGCACATTGGAGTTAACATCTGGAGTTATAACTGCCCTGAATGGGAGCGGTGTTCCCTGAGTGCAAATTCCTGCTATTCTCCAGTTGTTGTCATTGTGTTCTGTGTTTTCTCATATATATATATATACACACGTATATGTATATATATATATTTATATTTTTTGTAATAAAGAGCTGTTGTTCCTTTTTTTATATTTTTCTGAGAGTCCTTTGATTTAAAATTTAAATACTATATTAGGAGGAGTGGCTTCTACTTCAGCAGGCTCCACCCTCAGAAATACATTGTCTTTAAACCAAGACATAGCCCAAGCCATTCTATATTCTATAGCGTTTCTGTGAAATGGACCTTTTTGACAATTTTGGTCTTGATCGGGTTCAGCTACATGACAGCTCTTGAGCAGTTTGATACCTATCAAGACTCAGACTTACTGTGGTCATGTGAAGAAGTTTAACTCCATCAAGAATAATAAAAAGGAATGTAAGTAGCCCTAGTGGCAGATAGCAAGTGACACAGGGATTTTAAATCATAATAGATCTAGGAGATAAAATTTTATTTGAATCACTTACTATATTTGGCTATTTATATTATGGCAAAGCACAAGGATATGCAAAATACTCAGACTACTTTGGTGAAAATAGTATAGAAAGTAGAAGAGCAAAGCCCCTGCCAGATTTCAATGCCAGAACTCAAAACTCTGAGTACAGTGCTCGGGTATTTCTTCCTGTACTTAGTAATAGTGAGTTTAAAATATCTTGTAGCTGTAACTATTTCTATCACAGTCCAAACACTGAAGGACTTTTTGTGATTACGGTCACACAGAAATAAAGCTTTCACCACTGCTGAAATAGAGCTCTTACAAAAATTCAAGCCAGCTACTTATCATTCAGTTCTTCAACTGGAAAACCATTAAACACAAAAGAGAAACATGAGCAGGAAGAAGGAGCTATTCCGAATGCTCTTGCCTGATCTCCCTTGCCAAGGAAACGACTCCTTAGCTTCTGTGCACTTGACTTGCTAGTTCTTTGCAGCTTTCATTTCTATACAACGAATAATGTTTCACTGTGTTATGTGGAAATGGAAAAAAATAAAAAAATTCAAAATCAGATTTTTAAAATAAATATAAAATTAAAAAATAGAACTTAAATGACATTGGGATCTGATTTTAGGTTTCTGCTGAAACTACTGATTTATAATTCAATATTTCTCTGCAGGTCTTGTGCATTTCTGAGAAGAGAGAAAGGGAGATAATATAAAATGCTTACAACATATGAAAAGTTAATTAGACAATGGTTTCCTATGTATTTTAAATGCAAATGCTTAGAAGTCTTATGTTTGTGTGACAACAGAAACGTCTACATATATAATAGGTTGTATTAAATTTCCTCCTGTTTCCTCAAGATATAAATTCCCCCTCCCAACAATTTTCCCTTAAATAAAACAAAATGAAAGAAAAAGAATTAATATCTGTTGTTAAGTGTATGAACATATGATTCCATACTTTTAGCATAATGTTCAAAAATTCTACTGGTAAATACAAGTAGTAGGATGTTGGGACAAACATAGAATTCATCCAATTTATCAGTGAATTCTGATTATATTATCTTCCCCTCTCCCTAGCTTCATGTCAGATTCTTTCCCTTCCTCCGTCCCTCCCTTCCTCCCTCCTTCCCCCCTCCTTCCCATCTTCCTCCTTCCTTACTTCCCTTTTGTTCTTTTCCTCCTTCCCTCCACTATTCTTTGGAAAGTGTAATGGGAAAGAAGACAACAAAGAAACAAACAGGTGGACTTCCTCTATTTCCTTCTCTTCTTCTTCCCCTCCTTAAAAAAAAAAATGACAACAAATGAAAACATTAAAGCAAACAAACAGAACCTTAACTCCCACTGAAAAAAAAAAAAATTAAAAAAAAAAATTCCCAGCTGAGAACCTCAGGCAAAATCTTTGTGAAAAATTGAGGCTAAGCTATATCGGTTAAAAGTCAACAAACCAACCAACCAAAAACCCCCCCAAAAAAACCCCACAAAACTCAAAACACAGGAGAAGTGAAACTGAAGTAACTAATTCTAAATACTTAAAATCCTATTAGGAATAAATAGTTGAAGCATTTGGTTCTATTTTTATCTGTACAGGACATAGAAGGATTAAGATTTTAAAAAATCAAACATCCAAAAAGCATGTGGTTTATCGAAGTAATAAAGTCTAGATACAGTTAAAAATTTGACTGCTTTTGAGGTACTGGGAGAATGAAGTCCTGGGAAGAGTATAAATAGAGGTAAAAGCTAAAAGGTGGTGTCATGGGGGGATGTTGTGGGGGTTTTTTTCTTGACTGAGTGAATAGATACTTTGGGGTTTGCCATTCACAGTTGTTAAAATAATCATACCAATTATGACTGTAGTACATTTTATCTTGTCACATATTGTTTGACACCTTTATTTCATAGTACCTTGTTGGTCAAATGACCTGATTCTTCCCTTATACGGAAAACTACCCTTCAGCCTCCTTCTAGTTAGTCTTCCCTTTGGTCCACTAGAAATGTGTCTAGTCTATGATGGAGAAATACATACTAATATTTTGTTCTAACTATGGAAGAGACTGACACTTTGGGCTCTTCTTAGTGCAACTAAAAATATCCTCCAACAGAATGGGTAAATTAGTTTTATATTTCCTCTTCTGTTATTGTCAGAGCACTCAGTAGCTATTTGTGAGGATTTTTTCAAGAAAAAGAGTATTTTTTGTCCAGATATTTTAACTGTATGTGTGGTCCATGGAACGTGGGTTTTTTGTAATATGTCAATTAAATAGGGATGACCATCCTGTTCATCCTAAGAAAAGTGGGCAAACTAATGTTTGACCTTTAATGAATTTTATACTCAAAACTTAAGCGGTATTTTTTTTCCCCTAAGAATTCTAAATTTTCCATTCATTTATTTGGATACTTAGGCATAATATGTCAATAGGCTCGACCTGCTGTTCACCTATGAAGAGGGGCTGGTAGGAGATGTTGTGGTCAGAGGCTGTCTGGGCTGCAGTGACCATGAGATAATTGAATTTTTGATAAACAGTGAATCAAAGAAGGGCACGAATAGATTGTCCACACTGGACTTTTGGCAGGTGGACTTTGGATTATTCAAGGAATTAATTGCAAGGATACCTTGGGAAAACAGTAAGGGGATCCAGAAAACCTGGACATACTTCAAGAATGTAATCTTGAGGCAGGGAAGCAGGCCATCCCGATGTGCCATAAAGCGAGCCGTAAGGGAAGAAGACCTTCCTGGATGCATAAGGAGCTTCTGGAGGAACTAAGAAAAAAAAAAGAGAATGTATCACCTTCAGAAAAAGGGGAAGATAAATCAGGTTATGCTCAAAGACACTGTTAGGTCTTGTAGGAGGAAAATTAGAGAGGCAAAAGCCCAGCTGGAACTTAAACTGGCCATATCTGTGAAGGACAATAAGAAGTCTGTAAATATATTAATGGCAAAAAGGGAAGATAGCCTCCACTCCTTATTGGATGTTGGGGGGAAATATAGTGACTACAGATGAGTGGAAGGCAGAGGTACTCAGTGCCTCCTTTGCCTCTGTTTTCAGCAACAGGTCATATTGTCTACAGGACAACTGGCCATCTGAACTGGTAGATGAGGTCATGATTCAGTATAGTCTCCCTGTAATCCATCAGGAAACAGGTAGAGACTTATTGAACCGCTTGGATCCTCTTAAGTCCATGGGACCGGATGAGATCCACTCTAGGGTGATGAGAGATCTGGCAGATGAGCTTGCTGAGCTGCTCTCCATCATTTATCAGCAGTCTTGGCTCACAGGTGAAATCCCGGATGACTGGAAGCTGGCCAATGTGGTTGCCATCCACAAGAAGGGCCGGAAAGATGATCCAGGTAATTACAGACCTGTTAGCCTGACCTCAGAAAAGTTATGGAGCAATCATGCAACACCTGCAGGATGGCCAGGGTATAAGGCATAGTCAGCATGGTTTTAGGAGGAGTA
>VXBA01003878.1:9988-27985 GCA_013399895.1 Serilophus lunatus
GGAGAATAGGTTGGATGTAAGAAGGAGGGGGTGGGGGGTAAAAGGTGTCTTTTATTGCCTCTCACTCTTAGCTCTGATCTTGTTAGTAATAAACCTGACTATTATTCCCACATGGAGTCTTGTTTTGCCTGTGACAGTGATTAAGAAAGAATTTGCTGTAGTCCTTATCATGAATAACGAAACCTCTCGTTATATTCTCTCTCTCCTCTATAGCTGGGCAAGGGGGAGTGAGAGGGTGGCTGTAGTGGGCCCCTGGCACTCAGCCCGGGTTAAACCACTACACGGTCCAAAGGGATGTCTTATACCATATGATCTCATGTCCACTTGGGGAAAGAAGTAGAAAGGAGGCATGATGCCCTTTGTCTTCCCAAGTCACTGTGATATGGGATGGATCCTCCTTTCCTGGAGATGGCTGAACACTTGCCTGGCCTTTTTGCTTTGCTTGTGTGCATGGCTTTCAATTTACCTGCTAAACTGTCTTTTCCTCAACCCATGGGTTTTCTCACTTTTACTCTTCCAATTCTTCCCTCATCCTACTGTGGAGGGAGTCAGCTGTGTGGTGCTTATCTGCTGGCTGAGATTAAACCATGACACCAATGCATTCTGTAGCATGAAATCGAACGTTCTGTAGCAGTCTAAGTATATTGTATCAACATTATTACCTTATCAACTCAACTTGTAATCTCACAAAAATATCAAATTAGTTTGACAAGATCTATTTTCCATAAAACCACATTGATTGGCATTAATTATATTTCCCTCCTTTCATTATTAATCGAGTCTCATACCAGTCATCCCATTGTTTTCCTCAGGACTGATGTCAGGTTAACATGACTGTATTTACCCCATTTTTCTTGTTTACCCTTTCCTGCCCGTGTTCATTTTTTTATAGTCTCCTAGGAGTTCTGCATTTCTCAAATATTATTAAAATTAAAATTAATTAAATTAAAATATTATTTCTGTATTTGATCTGAAAGAGACTTTCTTCACAGATAAGTATTCTTTTCTTTCTGTACCCTTTCAATTCTTTAGCCAGTCTTGTTTTTCCTTGCTTTTTCCTTGTATTTGTTGCAATGAAATTCTCCTTTCTTTCAACTATTATACATGTTTTTGTTATTTTTGTAACTGCCTTCATCTTTACTGCTGTTTTCATAACCTCTGCTTCCTTCTTTTCTCAGTTGCAACCCTGGCATTTCAGAGTCTAGTGAAATGTCATCGGATGGTTCCAACTGATTATTTTTCGTGATTCAGTCCTTTCAAAAGATGTCCTCCCTAACTATTTTCAATTTTAAAAATTCGATAAATTGGCTAAGATTACAATTCAATTAAATAGTGAAGAATTGATTAGGAGAGCTTAATTTTTCAGAACTTGATATTCACAGATTTGAACCCAGAATTAGGGCATCGTTTTTCCACTAGTGTGTCTATGGAGGGATGGGGCTTGGCAAAGTCAGAACCTCATGTTAAGTAGAAAGCTAGCTGAAGCTTGAAGCTAAATGATAGTCAACCTTATGAGTGTAAATCTGATTGAAGTGAGTGACCTTTCAGGGTTTTCTTCCCCCAAAAAAGGTGACCAGTATCTGCAAGAACTTTTTGCATAACATAATATCAGCAAGAGATCTTGCCCAGAGAAAAAGTAAAAATCAGACTAGATGACTTTAAGCTTAAGTGTCTCAGATAGCACTCTAATTAAAGTTTTACGTAGAAATTTTAGTTACATTATCTTGCATCAAGCAGTTAGTAGAACTAATACACAAAATGGATATAACTCCAGAGGCAGATACCAAAACATGGAGTTATCGCTGTCCATGTACTTGTCATACTGTCGGAGTGATGACTCTGCCTACCTGCAGGCTTCTGATTCCATAGACTCGCATTCATTTTTTCTATAGGAAAGATGAATACTCCTATTTGGACTACTCCATAATCAATGTATTAGGTGGTCTCTTCAGAAAGTACAAGAGTGAAGCCCTTTCTAAATTATGTAAAACACAATAAAAGTGACATAATTCCTTGCTGACTGATGCAGTTCATAGGGGTCAATGATATATAAAAGAAAGGCAGATTTTGAACCACTTTTGGGTTTTTTTGTGAATACCCTAATATTGTTAGTTTACTTTTAATTTCTAGATTTTCCTCTATAACTTCACTTATGCTTAAGGTGTTGTTGGCTTTAGTTCTAGAAGTTCTTCAAGGTAAATATAGCCCTATTACTTAATAGGGAAGTGACGGCTCAGGGAAATTTTTGGTTTGTAATGAAAAGAACTTTATGAGTAGAGGTTCTTATTGAGCTAGGCAGTCATCTACCTCATGTACAATTTTTGGGTTTCAATTTTTTGATGTTGACACTCAAAGCCTTCTCATATTCCTGATTCTTTGTCTTTATTTTGACTGTTGGCATGAGGTACGAGAAAAAAGGTATTTCCTACAGCAGGTAATTTATGATACTGGTTAGAATGCTGGATATTTTACCAGCTGGCTCTCACAACATCTAGTCCATAACTAGGATTTGGGAAGTGATCTGCATGGAGCTGAGTACCTCCAAGTTTGGTGTTTTGATATGTGGAAACATTTTGAGGAAGGATAAGAACTAATATTTTCTTTTTCATGAAAGATTGTTTACAGGTCTTCACCATAAAAGGCAGGAAAACTGTGAGCCATGTTTCTGATATCAACTTAACAGAAGAAGTTGTGAATCCTTTTACTCCAATTGCATTAGATCAGAATGTTGTCAGTCTTGTTTTTGATGGTAGCTGATCTCAATCATTCATGCAAACCTGGCAGTCTCACTCCAAAATACCACAGGTTATGTCAGACTCACTTGAAACACTGCTAAATCAGACTATAGTAGAGTATTTAATCAGCTATATATCACATGTGGAGCACATTACATCTGAACTTCTAAAATACACTTTGCATTTCACAGAGTTTTGTTTAGATTTATACAATTGCATTTAATAAATGACTTGTTACATAAGAAACTCTTTTCTTATACTCTGTCTCAGCAGATGAGCTCAGCTTGGGTGTTTAACCAGACAGTCCCTAACAAACCTTGTTTTGAGGCTCAAGGTAGAAGGCCCTCTAACTTCTGAGGGATATTCAGTGGTACAGTACAGAGATTAAGGACTCAGGTCTTCTAGACATATTGCAAAGCCTGTGTATTTACTGAGGCTTTCTCAGAGGTAAATATATGAAGCATTATGAGAGGAGTGTAAAACTACTATTGTTTACATAGTGTCACTGTAGATTGTTTGTTTGTAAGTACATATTCATTTCTTTTAATTACATCCATACTTTGTAATAGAGACACACTATAAAATAAATATGTAAGTAGGCTCTTTCACCTAATTTACATTGGTAAAGACATTTTTAAAAGATGACATGCAAACTTACCCAAATGAACTGGTGGCCACATAGGCTAAGACCAGTGTAGTTAAGTCCAATCTGAGAGGTGATTTGCACGTTTTAGCCTTCTCCAACTAAGGACTTTATTTAAACTTTCCAAAAGTGTAAATAAATAAATAAATAGATAAATAGAATCATGTTCTTAACAGAGAAAAAAGTATATAGCATGTGTGATTTCATGGGGGGGAAGGGCAGGGGGGTGGTTCATAATGAGCAATTGCCACAATTACTAAGTTTATATTTATGAGATTTTATAACAATTTGTGGTGGTTTAGGACCACTTTTATTGCCTAGGGGACAGGTTCAGTAAAGGTGATGGAAAACTGAATAGAGTTTTCAGCAGGTGAACAGTTTATTACAGGAGGTTTAAATTAGGGAAGTAGGGATAACCCACGGGGACCCCAGAATTACACGGAGGAACACCCGACACGCAGGGAAAAAAAAAAAACGCAAAAGGGAAAAAAGGACAAAGGGAACTGCGTTTTCAGCTAGATAGCTAGCTGAAAAAGCAGTGGGGAAGGGTAGGAAAAGTGGTCTCTCTCCCTTCCCTCTCTCCTGGGAGCACTTCCCGGCCCTTCAGGCTCTCTGAAAAACAAAAAAGAAATGAAAACAACTCTGTCTCACCACCTCCCTGAGGGTTACTTGCTTGTCGAGAGAAATGGGTGGAAGCCACGCTGTGGGGGCCTGCGAGCACAAAAGACAGCAGCTGTGTGGTTCCCCTCGGAGCAGCCGAAGAAGAGCCTGGGGCGGGGCCGTTGCCTCAGCTTTTAAGCCTTCTCCTTCTCGTGTGGTTCTCGTTGCTTTCTTCGTGGCCAAGCTCACTCTCCATTGGTCCAACGAGGCCAGGCCCTGCCTTGGTTCTGGTGTTTTCCCATCGAAAAATCACGAGTTTTCAGTCCCACCCACCATCTTTGTTTTCACAGCCGCGGCACCACGGGGAACGCCCCGGTACCACTGCCGCTTCTATCGCTAGTGCGGTGCCAGCATCGGACCCCATCGCTGTCCAGAAGTGGCAGCCGTGCTCAGGTTCCCGGCCGGGGCTAGCTCAGGGCCGCCACGCCGCAGCACTACCCTAGCCGCCGCCCATGCGCACGCCAGGGCTTTCCCACGGCCGTGCCCCCAGGCCGCTGTCTGCCCCAGGAGGCCACTGTGCCCCGCACAGGGAGGGACGGTCCCGGGCCGCGCACTTCGCAGGGAGGGGGGGCAGCAGGCAGGAATAGAGGCCGTCCCAGCTCTGGGCTAGCAGTGGGGCTGCCGCCTGTGCCCATGCAGCCCGAGAAAGCCCCAGGCTGTGTGCTGCTGGCCTGCGCTCCTGGGACAGGAACNTTAAGGGAAACGGAATTTTGCTAAACAGGTAAGTGGGGTTTCTTACATTCTTCCCCCTCCAAAGCCCCTTTCAAACAGCTACACAATTGTATGGGCGATATTAGCTTAATAGAAACTGATATACTATATTTTCAGATAATCCAGGGGAAAAATGGATTTTTTAAAGTTAGACATCATAAAAACTTTATTTGTTCAAGCTTAAAGTTATATTTTTTCTGCTTCTTAGGTTAAAGTTACTACATACATGCTACTTTGTTTTAATTTTATAAAGGAATTTTAAATATATATGCATATATGTATATATATATAAATATATATATACATCCCCTCTGCTAACATAACAAAGGTGGGGGAGGGACTTCACAGCAGAATGATATATAACAGCTGTCTTCCTTTCTCTCAGAAAAGATACAAAGGATTGTTTTTCCTTTTACAGTGATCCCTTAAGTCATGGCAACCTTCTCTAGTTGCCATTAATTCGACACCCTGACAACTTAAAGACTACGGCAGTGCATCAGATCTAAAAGAATTGTGTCTAATTTTCTCTGCTAATGCATTGTATCTGCAGAACTGATATTAAAGGTAATTCTGCACATCATGTCATGCAACCAGATACTGAGAGGGAATGATGAACAAATTGAATCCTCTTGTGGGAAAGAATTTGACCAAATCCTAATATTCCATAGACCATTCACATGAAATTGATAAGACTATTGTAAATCATGCCAGTGACTTTGAAAAGATGAAAGATATAAACCTTTCAATTGTAAATAAGAAATAGGAAAGGAAACATTACTATTGGAAAAAGCTAAATTAAGATTTGTGTTGTTCAGGGAATATTGCAAACAAAATTGGCTTTTAAAGCTATTGCTTCTTTTTTAGCTTTATTTTAAGCACTGCAATTTCTAAAAACGTTAATTACAAAGAAGGATGAAAGTCATACTCTTTTGTCCAGCAACATGTAATTTTTTTCTAATTAGACCTCTCTCTCCATTTCTCTATAAGAAAATATTACTTTTTTTTTTTTTTATACAGAACATCGAAAAGTGTTTACAGCTTCAGCCTTGTCTCAGAACTGAAATGTCAGATGAGGCTGCCTGAAATAAATACCACTGTGATACCCTTCCTTGCACCGCCTACTTTTAAGCTCTTCATAGATTTTCAGTGTAATTAAGAGCAGTAACTGTTAATTGTCTCAAAGGTCTGATCCATAAGACAAGAGAGTGGAGAACACATTTGAGGTACACACTACACTAGGAGCGAGGTAGTCTACAAATTATTTGATCATTAAGTTGTAGAAAAGTGGAGAAAGGGGTAAAATAATGGCTAGTCTTCCTACACCCTACATCATCATGTTACAAGTCTTTAGAATTAGATTTTGTTGGCTCTACTTTCAGAATCCACCACTGATACAAGAAAGGATTTTATACCTTCAAGTATTTCAGTTTATATATTTTGAGCAGCTTGGTTTGATTTTAAGTGGAGAATAGAGGAAAAAATATATAAGGAAGATAATACTGGCATTCTGCACATTTAAAATACCTTCAGAGCTTTAGATAAAAGATTTCCTTGATTTTTCCATACAATATTATAAAACTAACTTCAAATGGCTAATTTCTTAAATTATAGATTAATTTAGAGATTTGCAGTGCTTAAAATGTAAACTAGTGATAAGTAAACTTATGGTTCAATTGGTGTACACAGAGAAATGCCTATTTAATTGCCAGAATTGTGGCAAACACAAACAGGTACTTGTAACAATTACTTTCTTTTTCTGAAAACAGGGAAATAAGTTTTCATTATTAATAAAGTTTCTAAACAAGAATCACAATTTTTTTTGGTCTTAATATATACACAAATGATGCCACATTCTATTACTTAGCACCACATTTAATGTACTGTGAAGCACATTACTGAAAAAAACCCACAAAATTACTTGTAGCCTGATGAAAACATTTATTTCTGTCATCCTTACAGTAATATATATTTTTTCTCAAATGACTATCTTTTTGCTGTAGGGAAAAAAGTGTTATTTCTAATTGAAACAAGTAAAATCTATCTCTCAGCTAATTTCTCGTATTTAAAAATACGTATTTACATTGGAAATGGTAAAGGTCAGTTTGCTTAAATGATTCCATGGGTTTCTCAGATATCAGTTCTTCCTTTGTCACATGTTTTCATAGATAATTACTTTAAGCAGTGCTTTTCAGTAATATTTCTCAAAATACCTCATGTGATTTCCCATGAAAAAGGAGGATCTAATTGGATTTTTAATCCTTAGTTAATCAGGCAACATATTGCATATACTGTTTTAGATAGAAACTGAGAAGTTCTTTCCACTGCCCTCTTATAACAAGACAAGTTTGGATGTAACTTGAAGCAGTAGAAAAACAACATGGTAAAGTCACAATACTGTATAGATGTTACATGAAAACAATACTCTCCTTTCTTTAAACTGCAGCCAGTGCCTAGCCTTTGATGAAGCTCTGGAATAATGGAGTGCCATGGGCTATTTTCTTCGGGTTTCTATAGCTCAATACAGGGCTTGTCTCTTCTGTTTGTTTTCAGCTAATTGCCTCAAGATCTAATAAGTTAGTGATGATGTATGCTGAGGACCAGTGACCCTTTGCCAAAAGAAATATTATGTCGCACCAAAGTTTAAGGAGCTAGGTTTTTATCAGCCAAATATCTTTTCCCTAAAAGGCTCCAATTTCCACTGTGTAGGTTGTAAGTGGCATCCATGATTGCATTGGTTCTTTTAAATGGCTAAGACAGAAATAATACTTGAGGGAAAAAGACATTGCAGAGACCAAACACTAACCTACAAGTGTGTTCCTACATAGTATTCCAAAGCTTTGGTATTTATTTTTCAGCATACCTCAAAGAAGAAAGCACTCAAGAAATGATCAGTTTATGAGAGCATTCACCCTAAATTAGATGTTTACTCAGGTTTTCCTCTTTGCAGAAATATTCCTTACTTACTTTCTTCTTAGACCAAAGTTATCTAAGGAAAGCAAAGGTAGTAGCAACTACTATCAATTATATTGAAAGTTAAGGCATAGAGGGAATTAATAGAATGTTGTCTAGGTAGAAAACTTATGACATAGATAACTGCATTGAGTAATAGACAGATTGCAAGTTAAAATTAATTTTCTTTTTAAAAAAGTAAGACATTGTTTTTAGAAAAGTTGAGGTGCATCAGAAGCAAAAACCTTCCAAGGAATATTTCTGCTATTCTTCACACCTTCCTTTATTTTAATAAAAGCAGCACTTTCTTTCTAAGACACTTAATAACCTGTAATTCTATAGAAAAAGTGAGGGAAAAAAAGAATTATAGGAATTACAAGAAAGTCAAATTGTTTCTTTATATGTGGAGTCAGATGACACCAAGTTGGGAGCAAGTGTCAATCTGTTAGAGGGTAAGAGGGCTGTGCAGAGGGACCTGGACAGGCTGGATAGATGGGCAGAATGCAACAGTATGAGATTTAACAAGTCTAAGTGCTGTGTTCTACTCTTTGGCCACAATAATCCCACACAGCTACAGGGTGGGGACAGATGGAAAGGGACCTAAGGATACTGGTCTACAGCTGGTTGAACATGAGCCAGCAGTGTGCCCAGGTGGTCAAGAAGGCCCACGGCATCCTGGCCTGTAACAGGAATAGTGTGGCCAGCAGGACTAGAGAAGTGATTCTTCCACTGTACTCAGCACTGGTTAGGTTGCACCTTGAGTACTGTGTCCAGTTCTGGGCCCCTCAATTTAAGAAAGATTTTGAGAGGCTTGAATGTGTCCAGAAAAGGGTAACAAGGCTGGTGAGGGGTCTGGAACACAAGCCCTATGAAAAGTGTCTGACAGAGCTGGGGTCGTTTAGAAGAGGAGGCTCAGGAGAGACCTTATCTTTCTCTGCAACTCCTTGAAAGAAAGTCGTAGCCAGGTGAGGGTCAGTCTCTTCTCCCAGACAACCAGTGACAGAACAAGAGGACACAGTCTCAAGCTGCACCAGGGGAAGTTTAGGCTTGACACAGGAAAAAATTCTTCATAGAAAGAGTGATTTGTCATTGGAATGGCCAGGGAGGTATTGGAGTTACCATCCCTGGTAACTAGTGCCATGGTTTAGTTCATGAGACAGTGTTAGGTTATAGGTTCGACTTGATGATCTCTCTTTTTCCGACCTTGTTAATTCTGTGATTCTATGATTCTGTAATCATACTGCCTTATCAAAACACTTTCTCATATTACAGTGCAGATCCAGCAGCAATCTGAACTTCATAACACTATTGGTGGTGTAAAGTTCCTAACCCAGTTACCTTGCTGCTCACTGGAACAGAGAGCCCTCAACTCAGGAAATACCTACCACAGAAGTCCCAAAAGTCAGCCTACTGGCAAGTAGCTCCTTTTCCTTGTCAGTAGGAGACACTGAGAACAGGTTGTGCCTTGACCTCAAGGCGCAGCTAAGAGTTCTTGAGCGGTTGATCTAACAGCGCTCACCATTTTTATTCCTCTGCTCATCTCTCATCTACTCACTGCTCCCCACCCTTTGCACTATGAATTTGAGCAACTATTGAGCTCATTGATCTCACTGACTGACAGAAAACTAACTCACTGAGGAAAGGAAAAAACATATTATCTGTTATGTTAGAGAGCTGAACCTACAGTTCACCAGAAGGAAAGGCTTGAAGATGGAAGGAAGAGTAGGAATATTTTTTTAAGCTTCAAAAGGCTGTGAAGTTGCATCCATATAAATCTGCATTGCTTTGTTTGTACCTCCTACAGTCTCTGACTGACCATTTCTGGAACATTTCTTGCACTGGCACTGGCTCAGGTTTTGTCAGGTGGTGCCTTGATCTTAGTGAACTGACATCTGTAAAATCTCATAAAAAGATTTTTCATTAATATTTGTTCCAGAGAACAGGAGTTACAGGATGTGTTCCCAGTTCTTTCCTGTACCCAAAGAGATAGGATCTTCCATTTTTCAATGCTGAAGTGAATACATAGACACAGGAAGGCTGCAAAACACGACAACATGGAGAGGTTACACCTCTGATCCAATAACTGTTTTGTATAAACAGTGAAACCTGCACTGGATCAGAGACTGGAAGCCCAGTCTAAAATTATTTTCCTCAGAATTGTGATTTTGGTATTTCTGATTCTCTAATTAATCTATTATTTCAGACCACATGGAATGCAGCACAAAGAATCAAAGCCATAGCTTCTGCATATAACTCATAGGTTTTGGTATAGATGATCCTCAAAAGAAGGAAGAAATGAAACATAGCTGTCCTACATCCTGTCTCAATGCTCTGATCTCAGACCCGGTGGAAAGCAGGCACTGATTGCTATTTTTTACATTTGTACCTTTCTGCAGGGGGCCAAATCATTACATGTTCTGGAAAAATGCCTCCCATTCTGGGTGAGGTAAATGGAGGAAATATGAGCCAGAAAGCTCTCCAATATTACCTGATTGCCTAAACTGCTGGAGATTCCCCAGAGAAGAAGCAGTTCTTGCAGGGCCCAAGGACAGGCATTTCAATGTGAAGGCAGCTGAAATAAGAAAAAAACAAACCTATATATTTTGGATGGCTCTTGAGTCACATAGTAACTGAGAAGGAATGCTGAGACTCTGTATGTTGGATTTAAGCAAGAAGCTTTATAAGTCTTGCCTTTTAGGACATAATCAGATGCTGCAATATCAGGAGAGAGGCTCAAGAAAAATAATAAATCAAAACATTTAAATTCTAGGTGAGCTGATAGAAAAACAAAACAAAACAAAAAGCAATATTTTATTTAAATTTGCTATTATATCAGATAGTATCAAGAATTCTTATCTAATTTTAAATGGGAAACAGGGAAACTTCTCAGATTTATGAATTAATATCAGGAAATTGGTTGAAACTAATGAAAAGTGATGAATAATGTATAATGAAACAACTGAGTGGCCATGACATGATAGCAACAAAGGCAAATTTGTGCACATCAGAATTCTCTGCTTTAAGTACTAGAAACATATTAAGTTGTATTTTCAAAATAGCTAGCATTGCTTATATATATTATTTAAGCAGTCATGAGAGCTCAGGTTCTGCTTTTGGTTGAAAAGTAGCTAAAAGTCAGAATCTAACTATAACGATGTTTTTTTTTGGTAGAGAATAATACATTAATAGCTAGATATTTCACAGTTCCTTCATCAACAGTATTTAATATTAGTGGGAAAAGCAATAACTGGGATTTCTCTCTTTGGCCCAGCATTTTTAATCTACTTACTTACTATGATCACTTCTACTTGACATATATATATCTATATATACAATTTTCAGTAGAAAGGGTTAAGAAATGACACGCCAACATTTGCCAATGCTCTTTATTATAGTCAAAATTAGAGAGGACTTTGAGGAGCTTCAGAGGGACTTGAAGCAAGTTGAGTGGGCAGTTTGATGGTAGTTAAGAGCCAGTATCTTCCTAATGAAAAGAAATATGCTCTGGAGAGAATAACATAAAGTCAATGAGATTGATGCATGTGCTTCACATAGGTGTGTATTTGATTGCCTTGTTGAATAAGGATGGCATTACATTCTTAAAGTTAATTCACTGTTATACTCATTGAATCTTGAAATCTTAATGAATCTTAACTATTAAAACTATTCTCTATTTAGAGTGAAACTATATTTTTTATTTCTTTTTTTATGACACTACTTCATAAAAAAATATCTAATTAGCAATTTATTATGCGACCACAGAACCACTGTTAAATAAGAAATTACTACAAAAAATTATGATTTAGAAATTTATCAGCTATTAGCTGCACTGGGAGGGTTAGAGCACTCTCCCCAAACTGATTCCAGTACTGATTCCAGAAAAAAAACCAAAATCCACCAAAAATGACCAGTTTCTAGAGAACATAGTACATACATGCATTTATTTTTTCTGACACATTATTCTCTCTTGTTTTGGACTAAATGCCCAATACAGTATTTATTTTTCCATGATTTTATGATAGTGTTAAATATGTATTGTTCCGTACTTAAGAACAAGTTGGGAATATAATATGCTAGCATGAAATAAATAAAAATATATGTTGCATGCATGAGTCTTGATGATATGAAACATTGTTTTGTGTAATGTGATTTAACCCCTTTTCTGATTGAGATCATGTTTGCCATTCTCTTTGTTTAAAATATGTCTAAGAATTCTATTTCTACTGCAAAAATAAATGATGAATTATTTATATATACCAATTATTTATTATCATTTATGCAAAGCTTGTCATATTATGCATGCATAAGGGGATTAAATCACTGTTAACCCATAATGCCTTTAGGGGCATTATATGACAGGCAAAAGGTTGCTTATGTTTACTATTGTAGATAAACATATACATTAAAAACATACATATTGTTTATACAAATTGCCAAATCGAATAGCAGTTCTACTATGAAAATAAAGTGTTTATTGAGCAATTTGGCTTATAAATAATGATCAACTATTTTTTTTTAATGCTTAATACTTACTTTCTCTAGTTTAAAAATATGAGCTTTTTTCAACTAATGATACTCAAGTTGAATTTAGTTCAAACCTGAATAATGGAAGTAGTACAAGAACGCTCTCAAATCTTTTCTTTCATTGTCTCTCCTGAGGTAGTCCCTTCATCAGCTAATTATGCATCATCATACTTTACCATTAAAATAATTTGGCACAATCCACAAAATGCTAAAAGATATGATTTTCTATTATTTCCAGTAATCAATATGAAATAAGAGCCTTAAACAGGTGGAAAGACTGGATGTTGTTGCTTTAATGGAGTACAAAATGGAAGAACATTTTTGCAGGGTATGGGCCAAAATTATGTTTGGGAATACAGTAATGAAATACTCCCTATGTTTTAACATCATGCTGTAAAAAGAATATATTACATTTTACATGTTCATAGAAAAATACTTTTTCTGGCTCTCATAAACAAACAAATGCATTTAATTTATAAAGAGATTAGGGGATCTTGCACACATTTGAGCACATTTCATATAATGGCAGGGTGAGAGATTACTTCAGCAAGAGTCAAATGACAATAATTTAATGCAGTCACTTTCCAGAGTTGCAAGATCTTGTTACAAATATGGTTCAGGTCACAGTCTAAACATAGTTAAAGGTCTCAGCCAAGTTCCTGAAGAATGTGAGTTCACATAACAAAATCTGCCCCTTGAAAGCACTCATGCAAACCTGATCAAGGCATTCTTGCTCTCATCTTTTCTTCTCCCTCTTCAGCAAGCAACATGTTAGTTTCTTTACCTATCCCATTTTGACTCCTAAAGCAGCTTAATTTGTTTGTGTTCACTCTAGAACCTACAAGTCCTGATGATTCATTGTTTTAGCTGTCTTGGCACTTTAAAGCCTTTCTTAAGTAGCCAGCACAAATATGCAAGGGCAAATCTTGGAAGTGAAGGCTAAGAAATTGAAAATAATGAGTCATGTGCCAACAGAGCTGAGGCCAGGTGGTTAACTGCTCTTGACCAGCTCAACTGAAACAAAATATATAACTGTTATTGTATGTAGATTAGGAAAAGGTCAGTCCAGATAAACAACATCCTTTCCTAATTTAGATAGAGTGTGATGAAATCAAAGGTTGCTATTGTCTTCAGCACAGTTTCTACCTGAGTATCACAGGCACCAAAACCTTCGTATATACTTAGCTTCGAACTGGGAAAAAGTCCTCCAGAAATTGAAATATTGAGGTTTAGTACATGCCTACCTGCTGTGATTAACCCATATAAGCCCTGGAGATGGCCTCCATGCTACAAGCATTCCCAGGGATTCAGACGCTTCAGCATTGATTCTAAAACAAACCATTTTATGAAACTCAGCTGTATGAACAATCTCTTTTTCACACTGTAGTTTAGTTCTGTTAAATCCTAACTTACATTAACTGCAAGTGCTGCCTTGTTTTAGCCAGCTACACTGAAGCAACATACTGTAAGACTCTCCCCTTGCCTAGGCTGATTTGATATCAGAACAATGTGCTGGTTTATACTGATTTATTCTGATTAAAACAAATACAAGAGAGATCAAAATCAAGTCCACTGACTGTAAAAAGCTAAAGAATGTATTAAAAGAAAAAGTAGTTTTAGGGCAAGTAAAATGTGTACCGTGTTTTTTTAATTAATATTTTGTTTTTGCAACATAGCCCCAGGCATCCAAATATATATTCTTCTAATCCCACTTGACCTCAACACAAATGTTTATGCCAAGGGTGTTCTCATGTTCCCAAGACTGGGGCTTAGGATAATGGATTCTACCAAAGGGCATCCTTGCATTTTTCTTCCATCCTTTCATTTTCAACCACCTTTCCATCCATGTTTTAATCCTGATTCTCCTCTCTTCCTTAGATATGGTCATGCATAATATTCCTACAGATGTTAGACTAAGGGCCATGCCTACAACAATAAGTACTAATAAATGCCTTTTACTTCCTAGCTACTGGTCTGAATTAAAAAAGGTTCTCAGTTTCTCTCTATACCTCTGGGTTCTCTGTACATGCTGCTGCTATCTTATTTCTGCTCAGGTGATCCATGAAGTCAAATTCATTACCAAATGCAGAAGGAAGAGGAAGGAAAAATTTCTAAAATTCATTTGGCGACTGAAATAATAAGTTTTGAAAGAAAATGCTTTCTCTTAATTCTTTTTCCTTCAGCTTATGACATGATTTTTATAAATCTGAAATAACATTGATGTCAGAAGTGAATAAATTAGGATTTAATTCTGTCCTAATGGAGTCGGAATGAATATACAAGATTTTTCTGTGCAATTCTGGTTAATTATTTGTCTGTCAGAAAAAGCAGATCCACATTAAAACTGCATTTATAAAATTAGTCAAAATAGAATGCAAAAATATTGTCATATGTATTTATTAACCAAAACAACCTTTCTTTGGAAATTTGACTCATGAAAAGCAGTAACAAAAAATTAAGATTAAATTTATGCACCTGCTAGCACCTTAAATTGTTTCAATTGGTATATGATAAAATGTGATGTCATATTTTATTAATATTACCAAAAATTGCTTAATTTTATACATATTTTATACACTATTTTTTACTGTTCAAAGAGATCCGATAAAACCCCAGTAAAATGTATTGTTCCAAAGTAAGATCATTAAAAGCAAAACCCCTATTTGCTTTTGCTGGCAAAGTTCACATTTAAAATCTGTTTTAAGACCAGTTATGTGAAAAATCACTCAAAATAACTTAATACATTTGTTTGTTATATATTTTAATCACATTCCTTTACTAGAATTTGTATAAGAGACATTTAGCATCAATATAACTGAAGACTTTCTTGTTTGGTTTAAAGAGAAATATCAGCTAAACAACACTACAGACCCAGAATATGATTGTGGCTTGTTCTCAAGGATTACCTTCATGACAGCAATATAGTTTGAAAACTGTAGGAGGATTAATTAAGGAACCTACTCTACTTTGCAGAAAAAAATAAGAGACGAGTTCAATGCTAACAGAGGAGCTGGAAAAGCAAGTAAGGAATCAATGAACAAGAATCAAAACACAATTTACTGAGTCAGTATTTCTTTCTGTCTTTTCTTGAAGTCATCTGTACTCAAATTTTCTGTTAATGGAGCCTACTGAATTCCACACTATTTGAATTTGGGGCTATTACTATTCCTAAACTGCTTGCCCCAAACAGATTGCTAATAGCCACTTTCAGGAGATTGTCTCTGAACATTTTCTCTTGAACAAGGTACAATATCATCGTTGACTTGATCATTACCTGGAGATCCTTATGAATAAACACTTTTAGGCCTTGACAACTGATTCTAGAGGAAAAATAACTTTAAAACTGTTGCAAAATACAAACAGGTTGTAGTATGTAAAACACAATTCCCCATGTAGTCATATGCACATACACTGATATTCATTCCCTGAATCTTAAAGTAATTTAAAAGGATAATTAGTGTGTAGTGCCTGAATTGGTTCCTCAGAGGGTTAGTGTCCACCCTGTTTGTCACTGTTTCTTGCCTAATCCTGTCTAATGAGGGTTTATGTTAACATGCCTAAGCACTTGCAGATATGTGCTACCAAGCTATCTAAGCTTAGAGAAGACATGCTGTTCAAATGTCACTGCCTTTGGCTATCACACTATAAGATACTGATTATTGCATATAACGTTTCGTATTCAAAAAGCTGCCATTTGAACTTGTTTGTAGACTCTTGTAGTTCTTGCATAGGCAACAAATAAAGTCTGTGTTTTTCCTAGTTAAACTTTTTAATGTTCTTATTTTTAATGTTGTTAATAACTCTCTCAGTGAGATGACGTACTTTTGATTTACTGCTTTTACTGCATTTAGAGCAAGTTAAGCAGAACTACACTAAAAATTACACTAAAGTTTAAAGATTGGTAAATATGTGTCTACATATATTGAGGTGTTGGGTAGGGTTTGGTTTTTCTGATAAGTTGGTTGGTTGATTGAGATTTTCTTTAAGTTTGTTTTTTCTTTTTTTTTTTATGCTTACTGTTATCTCATGAGAATACTTCAGTATAAAATATTAGTTCTGGTTTTTCAAGTCTGGGCTAGAGGTTTTCATTTCAAAGAAAAAAAATTATTTAGTTTTTACTCTTCTGTTTTAGAGGCTACCAGACCCTATAGAGCATTAAACATCACAGCCAGACCTTTTCTCTCTGGCTAGTTGTGATTATCCTTTGCAGACAGGAAGACATCCTACTAAAGTCTGAAATGAGAGGTCAGTCTTCAGATCTGAGATTTGGTTTGAGTCTTTTTTTCGTTCCAGAAAGGTGAAGATTCACTCCTGTTATAATTGCCTACATTAGCTATTTCTACACTGCAGCTAAAAAGCAGTCCCAGGAGTGCCTGCGAGCAGCTGACTAACATGTACTCTCCCATCCACACTATTGCCTGTCAGGTTGCCTAGAGCCTGCCTGCAGGCAGCCCATGAGCAGCCTGTTTGGGCATATCTGGAACAGCACTAAGCTACCAGACACATTGAGGATGGAAGGTCCTGACTACTGACTCCCCTCCAAAAGCAACACAGATATATTAGGATACATAGTTGACACTAGTTCAAAACCAGGCAAGTGTCCTGGCATGGTTGCTGTGTATACTTTGCCTTTTGAAGGAAGAATCCTCTTCCATGACGATTTGCTCTGCCTAGGAACAAGCACAACTCATGCAGAGGCAATTCATGTGGCATGCTATATGAAGGCACTGCAAAAGAGGGCAACAGGGCAATGGCACTCGAACTCCCAGACCTGCCTGGGGACTGGGTCTGGCTTCCACTTGCTCAGTTCCTTCTGTTCATTGACTTAAAACCCTTGGCAGTTCTGTTTACTGTCAGTGAAGTGGGTATCATTATGATTCATCAAAACAGGAGTGCATGGGCTTGTACATATGTGCTTAAGTCAAGCCCATAATCCCAAAATAAATTAGCCTGCATGCTTAAATTATCACTCAGCTCAGTCTTTGAGTGTATCACCTGTTTAAGCAGTTGTAATATATATAAAATATATCTCTACCTCAGCGTTTAACAGGGAATCTTGTAAAACACTCCAATTTCTCTTTCCACTACAGAATAGCGTTGCTATAGCTGAAGTAAACGGAGTTATACATGCCAACATTTTGCTTGGTTTCATCATGTATATCACTTAAAAATTGGCATGGCATCAGTATCCAACTAAAACTCAGCCAAGATGATGCAAATGTTTCTCAATCTTTCTGTCCCTTCACACAAATGTGCTAAAAACAAACTGTAGAACAAAATATGAAACTCAGAGAATTCACTAATGAATTTTTGATACTAAAACATATTAATTAAGTTAGAATTAATTAAAAAGTAGGAAACATCAGTATAATTTAGCAGAAAATGACAATTTTATTTTCTCTATTTCAATATTTTTCCTTGCCAAGTGTGGTGGTTTGAGGCGGGCTGGGATATCTGGGGGTGGTCAAGGGGGCTTCAGGTCTTGCTTGCGGGGTTCCTTGGGCTTTCAGGGGGGGAAGGGAGTGTAAGAAGGGCTCACTCACCTGTCTGTAAAATTCTGCTTTCCTTAAAAAAGCTGGGGAGGTGGGCGGAAAGCTGAGATCAAGGCAGCCCTCTCCCAGACAAGGCAGGGGGGTTGCCCCAGCCGTCCCCTGGGCCTCTACCCTGACCGGGCTGGGACCGGGGGAGAGGGGAGGGGAAAGGAGGGGGCTGCTCCCGACGGGGGCTGCTTTTGGGAGGGAGCTCCCCCGCCCCCGCCGTTCTCGGGACGGGGAC
>VXBA01003878.1:28518-96512 GCA_013399895.1 Serilophus lunatus
GGAAAGCTGAGATCAGGGCAGCCCTCTCCCAGACAAGGCGGGGGGGTTGCCCCAGCCGTCCCCTGGGCCTCTACCCTGACCGGGCTGGGACCGGGGGAGAGGGGAGGGGAAAGGAGGGGGCTGCTCCCGACGGGGGCTGCTTTTGGGAGGGTGCTCCCCCGCCCCCGCCGTTCTCGGGACGGGGACTGGGGTAGCCCTTACTCCAGCCGGCTTTCCCTGGAGCCAGGGNGGTGGCGCAGGCGGCAGAGGGGCAGCGCAGTGCGTGCGGTCCCGGTGACTCCCAGCTCGCAGGCAAACCCACGCTGCGAGTGCTGGTGCGGCGGCCCCGGCGCCAGCCCTAGCCGGGAACCTGAGGGCAGTGGCTGCTTTCGCAACAGTGTCGGGGGGCCAGCGCTGGCACCGTACTAGCGATGGCTGCACAGAGGGGCGACAGTGGCGCTGGGGCATCCCCGAAGTAAAACAAAGATGGCGCCGAGGCCCTGAGTGCATGATTTTTCGGCGGGAAAACACCGGAAAACAAGGCGGGGCTCGGCCCCACTGACCAAGGGAGAGACGGTGTGGCCTAGAAGAAAGCAGTGAGATCCACGTGAGAACTAGAAGGCTTAAAAAGCCGAGGACAACAGCCCTCCCCCCTCTCTTTGACTCTCGATCCGGGGGCAAAGCCCACAGCTTCTCTCCTCCTCACTCTGAGGGCCCATGGCGTGAGTCCACACATTTCTCTCAGCACGGGAGCGATTTTCCCAGCTTGAAAGCAAGTAGCCCTTCGGGGAGGTGGCAGGACGGGATCGCTTTTCACTTCTTTTTGTGTTTTTCAGAGAGCTTCAAGGGCCAGGGAGTGATTCCAGCAGGCAGGGAGGGAGAGAGATGGCTTCCCTACCTTTCCCCCTGTTTTCTCAGCGAGTCATCTTGCTGAGAGAGCAGTTCCCTTAATGTTTTTGTCCTTTTTCTCCCTTTTGTGCTTTTCTTCTGCATGTCAAGTGTTTCTCTGTGTAATTTTGGGGTCCCTATGGATTATTCTTTCTTCCCTATTTTAAACCCCCTGTAATAAACTGTTCACTTGCCGCTAATTTTGTTCAGTTTTCTGTCATCTTTATTGCACGCCCTGAGACAATAGAAGTGGTTCAAACCACCACACGTAGACTACATTAAATTTGCTGCTGATTTGAGACCTACTTGGAAAGAATTCTAGTCAAAAATACTTCACTTTCAAGGGCTGGTTTTTTTGAGTTTGTTGAGTTTTTTTCAGAAGAAATATTCTTAGACAACTAGTCTAAACAGAAACTCATGTTAGAACGATACTACAGAAGTATATAGATATATATATACAGAAGTAATAACTATATAATACTAAAGCTGCCATCACTATAATTGTTATGATAGTAGTTTGTCTTTGCAACTATTAAGAAGACAGTAAGAATGAGCCTGGTGTCAACAGAACTGTCATATTTTGTCTGATAGAGTGGCAGCATCTTGTCTCTGACAGTGACTTGGGGGGCTCAGGAGAAGAAACAAGACAATTCTAAGGTAACTCTAAGGTTCCATCTATGGAACCACTCATCCTATGGAAACAAGTGGACAGTCTCAGACCTGTGTATGCACATGTTTATAACTCCTTCAGTGTGCATATCTAGAAAAAATGTGTCCTTGTTTTTGAATCTGTTAATACTTTTGTCTTCCTTAGGATCAGTATTATGGCCAAAAAGATTCACAGTCAGAATAAGAGTACAAAATCACTCCCAGAAAATTACTAGTTCTCACCCTAAAATATTTGAAAGCAAGATATAGTATTTTATAGTTTACTATTTCATATTGTTGGTTGTACTGTATGATTGTATGTGATAACTAGAGCTATCTGCCTACCAAATGGGTGTGCAGGGGAGGAGGATTCAACATGTTGAAACATTTCTGGTACAGTCAGCTTCCATCTTGTCTTCTTCAAGCTAGATTATGTGTAAAGAGTAAGACCAGTCTTGGTTTAGCTACTGTCTGGAAACAGATGTTTTCGAACAAGACCTTACAGTTGTTTACCAAGTCAGGAACCTTCCTGTATGGAAAGAAGTAACTGGCTATATGTAAGGAAGGGAATCTATAGAGAAAATTTCCCGAGTATGCCTCTACATCCTTTATGTGATATCAGATGTACATTTAATTTCCTCAGAATATAACTACTATTTCCCCAGTTCCCAGAGTGTTATACCCACTGGAGTGAATATAACTTCCTCAGCTGCCAGAGCTCATCCCTGCTAGACAAGAGTCCCATAGAGCTTGCTTGGGCTCGCAGCAACTAGGCTATTTTCTGCTGTATCAGTCCTGAAGTGATTAGCAGTTACTGAAAGCTGAATCTGGTCCACTGTTAATTTATTTAAATCACTTAATTTCATTATATCATAGACGAATTACAGGAACTGATACTGTTTTGGCCACGCAAAACCATCTGTGGCCGAGATGTACAAGGTTTCTCTAATTTGTCTCCAAGGGAATTTAATTAATTGTGAAGTGGGCAATATGGCAAACACTGGAATTTGTATTAATCATTAGCTCAGTAAAAAGTTCATATCCTGCTCCACTCATCCTGACCAGAAAGGACGAGAAGGCTGTCGCAGAACAAAGGTAGAAGCTCTTCTGCAGCTGCTCTTACTGCGTTAGTGGCATTCACAGTTTTGACTTCTACTATATGGGGTCTTTTAATAGTAAAATATGCATCAGGATTGATTCACCAGTCCAGTTAACCCTCTAAGCACATCAAATATAAAAGCAGTTGATTTTTGCTGTCCCTCAATGTCCCCAGCAAATCAATTAATTTCTTCGTTTTGCCACACAAAGAAGATCCCTTGGGACTTCAGAGAAGGAGCAGAAAGAAAGAGAAAGGGCAAAGAGGGACATACCATAATCACAGGAGGTAACCTTGGATTGTTAGAGATTATTTTAAAGCCATGATTTTTGAGTGAAAATCTATCTTTACAGTGAACATTTCACACAGTAATTGACAAATTCAGCAGCAATTTCACACAATTCTGGTCATCAGTCATTTGAAATGTACTACAGTATTCTACTGCTAATGAGTTTCAAGTGCATAATAAGTCAATTTGATTGGCAGGCCTTGACCAATAGTAGAGTCAATTTTTACAGCTGGAATAAATGTTTCTACTATTGGTATACATTTATTCATTTCAACTGTAGAAAAATAATCATGTTTTAGCACCACAGTAGTCACAAAACAAACATGTTATCACTTTCAGGCATATGCTCTTAAAATAGGCTTAAACCGTTCTCTTCTGTAAATGTATGTGTGAATTTAGATCTGTCAAGACAAACAGGTTTATACAACCAACTAAGTGAGGCATTTACCCACCAGGTTTGCATGTGCTGCCTACATGGCTTGTGCTCACATATGAGTTTTGTGACTTATCTAAGAGTACAGATGAAGATTCGAGCTTGGATTGAGGTGTCTTTAAAACCTCATCCTGAGTGTGATCCATTTAATAAAGCTGAATTTCCTGGGGAAGATGAAGTATGGCAACTATATCATGCATTCCAGTTATTTCTGAAGTAGGATTCTCAAAAACATATAGTAAGGACTGAAAACTACACTGCTTTAGCAAGGAATTTTATCCTATGTCTGACATTTTAAACAAATTATATTGCTACTCCTGATGTTCTCTTGACAAAATAGTTAGCCAAAGCAACTCAACAGAAAAAAATCAATAATGTTATCAACTTTAATATGATGAAACCATAAAATCTTGAATTCTAATGCTAATTTTCACACACAAAACAAACGAACTAACAGACAAATAATATAATTTTCAAGATATGTTAAACACATAATGAATAAAAGAATGTGGACTAGGATAAAGGATGCCTGACCAAGAAGGCTGATGACATCTTAAATATTTATAAGTATGTGGCAATTAAGTTCTGACACACTCTTGTTAATGTTATCTTCACTGGAGGTAATTTGAAAGTTTACAACATAAATGGACACTAAGGCAGCATTCACTCTAGTGCCAATGCTATTTCCTACATTGTATTAGTGACAGCAGATTCTATGTTCAGGGTAAAGTTTTTCAAAGCAGAAAGCAGAGTCATATTCCTGTCTCTTACCGGAATGCAGCTTGGCATTACAATAAGCATGCTCAAAGTAATCATTACTAAGCTGATGGGTGCTGTCATCATAAAAAGCATAAAGTAATTCAGGACAGAAATATATTTGTCTGTGTTTGCTGGTTTCTAAATAAAACACACAAACCAGTGTAAACTACTTCTAAATTTCAAATATATTAACTGAAAGTAATTATACCAAGTTTTAAGTGGGAAAACCTATTTAAATATACACTCAAGAGGCATTATGCATACAAAATATGTAGGTATTAAATAACATGCTTCAGCATACACAAGGGAGTCTTGAAATTTTGGGTTTTATTGAGAATACATAGATTTCTACTGCAAAAGTATTGTCGCAAGACGCACTGAAAGTCCTCATTGTCACGGATATCATAAGTGTAATCTTTCTGTGCCTCATCAACACTGTTTTTAAGTCATTCTCCAGAGGGAAAATTGGTTGGGCAAGAGGTCAATTCACTTTCAGTTCCCATTCGATGCCAGTGTACTTAGCTAACTGTGACCAATTAAGTGATATTTTCTGTGAGAAAAACATTTTATCTGTAGGAACCCCCTCCTAACTACTGAATTTTTACTTACTAATTTCATGTTAAGCCCTGAAAACCTGTCAGATAGAAGAATTCTGTTAATTTTCAACTAAAATCCCAAATGTTGTTTTTTTTCATTTAATAAATTAAAAAAAAACCCAGAGGCTTGGCTGATTTTTCCTACTATGATATGCCCACCTCTTAACTGTATAAAATAAATCTAGCAATCTAAGAAGAATTCACAATCTAAACCACTTAATCTCAGTTGACTGTGCTGAAATCACTGTTGAGTGGATTCACAGGCCTTGAAATATGTCTTACAGTGAGATATTTGCAGATCAGAATCTGTTTAAATAGAACAGAATTAACAGAATTAGTCTTTATCTGCAAGCCTCTGTACTACAAGGAGAACATATCTAATATTAGAAGGTTCTTTGGTTAAATGGAGAAGGACTTCATGAGAACACAAACTAAGGACAGAAAAAAAATTAGAAGAGGAAAGAGGAAAGACTTGCTAGGATGTGAAGATATTTCTCCACTTCCCAAAGAAGAGGGAATATAATCTCCCAGAAGCCTCCTGGCAAAGCCCGAACAGATGTGGCATAGATTCAAACTTCAGCCTCAGAAATTCATATCCACCTTCCAAATGCCAGTGATGTTAACTGGCTGTCTCTCTGCTTGACTGGTAAGTTTCCTGGGAGCAACACCCAGAAATTGTCCCATCTGAGAAGGAGGCATATGTGCGTGGCCATGGTCTGACCGAAATCCAGACAGCTGCAGTTTCTCTGTGCCATCAGGCAAGCATGCAGTGACTTTGCTGGGTTCTACTCAAAGCGTGAAGGCAGATACCCTCTTTTAAAGAAGGGTAATGGCTGTATCATTACCTACCTTTTTAAAAAATCCCTAAAAGCTGAAGTATTTGAGACTCAGTCAATATCTGCCATCTGAAAAGACCAAGAGCTGTAGTTCCCCCTTCCCAGGAGACTGTAATAACCACAAGCCACACAGCTGGGAAAGGAGGAGGCTGCTGCTGTTGAAACTCTATGTCTGCAGAAGAAAGAATGCAAGGAAGACGTAAGAGGGAGTGCAAGAGGGAACATGACTCTGTGGATGACTGCCTACAGCACTCAGCTGGGAGTGGGCAGACCTAGATTCCATTCCTCACTTCAAGAACAGCTTCTGTATTTTTATATTAAAAAGAGTAATTGGTTTTGGATACCCTGAGGCTGAGCTGATGAGGTTATTGAGCCCAAATCTCTCACATTCTGGGTAAGTACCAATAAGCAAAACAACAAGGTGTTACACAGATTACAAGTGCCATTTCAGACAGACTTTTTTAAAAAAAGTGGTGAATGATTCTTTGAAGGAGCAGATGTCAGCACTGACTCTCAGGAGAGAGCCCAGACCCAGAGCCTGTGGCTGCCTCCTCAGGACCTGGGACCAGGTAGCATGGCCAGTTTTCCTTTGCAGAGCTGTACATAACATTTCACTCCCTCAAACAGGGTGATTGTATCCCATATTCTTACTAGAAACTCTTCTCAGCATAAACTGCTCCCAGAATTGTGCCTTGGGGACTATCTGGAAGAGTATCAGCTGACCTGGTCAAACTCATGCCAGGGGAAGCTCAAAGGTAAACACTGCAGATGTATTTACCACATACCAGTCTTCAACCCTATGCCTTGGTCTGATTTACTTTATCAGAGGGACTTGACTGACAAAATAGTAGCTAGGTGTAGTACTGGAACTGGGAAGCCTAATCTGAATTCCCCATGTGTCATGATTCAGGAGTGGTATATATGCCTTTATGCCTAGTTTTACCAGACACACTGGCAAGCCAGTGGTTAACTATACCAACTTAATTTCACTTTCAGTCATTTTCATGCTCAATAAAATTTTCTTTTATGCAAGAATGATCTTTTTCTTTTTTTTTTTTTTTTTGGGGGGGGGGAGTGGGTGCTTATTCCCATTCAAAATCTTAAAACCAGCTATTTTTATAAAAGAAATGAAAATACTCTGAGTGTCTGCATGGTAAGCCACAATTCTCAGGTAGCAAAACACGGTCAGGTTTCCACCTAACACAAATGGCTTTTGCAAGTGTCTTCTGATAATGGAGTCCTTGTGAGCTCTACAGATCCTTTTTCTTAAAATATAGTGTTATTCTAAGTGCCCTGTTGTTATTCAGAGAAAAAAAAAAAGGAATCAAATGTTCAAACTTACTTTAAAAATATGTGCAAATATTATGATAAATAAAGAAGCAATATTAAAGTTAAAATTCACAGCACTAAGGGGGCAATTTTCCTGTTAGCACTGAACACATTTTGGGAGTTTCATGTCTGGAACCCATTGAGGAAAACTTAGCCTGCAATTACCTTATTTCCATCTGGAAAAGGAGGACTAGGAGGCAGCAGTTAACTGGCAAAATATTTGTGAAAATCAAGGCTGGGACAGCTGACATGAAATTAATAATTTACGGTAATACCCGAGAAGCTAGCACATACAGTATACAGTATGTATGAACAAATTTCATGTGGAAACAAAATATTGTAGTTCACTCTTAGAATGGCTGAAATATCTGAGTTTCAGTCTCAGTTTGGTGTTTTAGAATCTGCTGCCAGGTTAATTCACTAACTATCATGCAAAAAGCTAGCTAGGTATTTCACTGGTATCTCCTATAGACTTTTGAGCAGATACATTGGGAGGAAAAACAAAAAGTTAGACACACCAGAATTTTACACATAAAAGAAAGTACCAAAAGAGATTTCTAAATGAAAAAAAAAATCCACTTGTTACTTTAATACATTTTGACACAGTGTATAATTCCACGCTTACATACTATTTTTTCCTTGTAGAACTCCATTCTCTTTCTTTCTGATTATAAATTATTTTCTCCCATTTTCCCCCTTCCTTTCACATAATTTTAAAGTAATATACTTCTCAGAGCAGGTATTCTGTTTTAACTGTTTAATTCCTACAGATGATTCTGAGTAAAACCATAACCCTGGAGAATTCCAGGAACTAAAAGGAAGTCTACATGAATCATTTCTTTTTTAAAAAAGCAATAGAAATTATAGATGTTAAAATTAACCTTTTATTTTTTTCAGTACCTATATTACTGATAAGTTACTAATAAGAAATAGTCAACACTTTTTTAGCTCTTGATCCAAGATTTTCAGCTATAGAATTGCCCTAAGTTTGTAAAGCACCATCATTATAAAATTAAAGTTCTTTTAATCTATTTCAAGTATCTAAAAATGAGGTCTCCCTCTTTTCTCCTGGGGTCATCTTTGTGTTTTAAGATCTCATTCATTACTGTCTGCTTATTATAATAAATATATTTCATATAGCAAAATCTATAATCAGAATCTGATTCCAGACAGTAACTCATTCTTAGGGATCAAAAAAGTATAAGAACTAAATAATAGGAAGTCATATTTTCCCCATTTTTCTGGTGGTTTTGTTGGAGTTTTGGAAGGAGGGCTGTTTTGTTTTGTTTTGTTTTGTTTTGCTTTGGGGGGGATGTATTTTTGGTTGGTTGGCTGTTTTTTTTATTTTTTTTTTCACTGAATTTGTCCTTTATGAACATAGCAATGCTTTTTGGCATTCTCAAGATCAAATAACAATGAGCTCCTTGAGAGGGGAATAGCTGGCATAATCTCTGTCAGCAACTATATATCATCAGCTTCAGTATTCAGAAGAATAGAGTAGGAAGATGCTATGGCCTGAGTCAGAGCATGGAAATCAAGGAATGAGGAAAGATTAGCTAGAAAGAGGTTAAGACTCTTCTAGTAGCACTTTCACTCAGTCAAACTGTTCAAAGGGGTAGATGAGACTCAAGTTTGCTTCCCCAGCTGGAGTCTAGATAGTCTTCCAGCAGGGTTTTTCCCTACTCAGTCAGGAACATTTTCTAAGGAGACCCACCATATTTGGTTCCCTCTAGCTTTTGGGGGGACCATTCCATCCTTGCTTGAGCTAATTTGCCAGCACAATTATTTTTCTTTGCTTCCTTCTGATCAACCCCTATTCTGGTTTTATAAATCTCCTACAGCTCCATTGTTTCTCTACATATGAACCCAACAGTAAATAACCTTTTCTTCATGCTTGTCTTGCTCCCTTCTTGCCAGCAGTCAAAGCAATCTTCTCTCCCTTTTAAGACAAACTAGGAAGCAGCATGGCTCGTGGATATCCTGCCTACTCTTGAAGCTAATGACACCAAAACGTTAAGACATGAAAGGAAGCACTGATCTTACTGATAAGTGAAAGCAACCCAGGCTAGAAGCTGAGAATTGAGAACATAGAAAAAGTTCATATTTCTCTCTCTGTTTGCTTTACACATGCTCATGATTCCTTCATAGCAAGATGGGAAACTACATTGGCAAAATAGATCAATTCCATGAGTAATACTAGATATCATTGTGCCAAAAATGTATCTGCAAAAATTTTTCCATCGTTGCTAGGCAAAATTTCACCACAATGGGCCACATCCAAACTGATGACAACATATTATGGGGCTGCTAGTAAAGAATCAGGGAAGCAGGAGTGATCATGATATGAAGCAGCTTCTAAAGCCTAATAGACAGAATACCCAGTGATTCTTAAGTTTGGAAAGCTATATGTATATCTATATAGGACTGAACAGTAGATAAGAAGGACTGTCTTTCAATGTAGAAACCACAGAACACCTGAAAAATTATCCCACAGCTAGTGATAAATGTAAGAATCGATTTTGCACACTCATCATAGTTAAACTGTGAAACACCTCACCTCAGACCGTCTTGAAGTGAAAATAAGTTCAATGACACAATTTCACAGATCATAGATTCTCTGTGACAATTGAATCTGGATGAAACCTCTGATTCAGAAAGTCCTTGTGCATCTGATTATAGAGGACACCAAGTGACATATCTCTCTAGAAATGGCCATGTCACTTCTTCCACTCCACCATTTGCAGAAAGAATACTGTATTATCTGTACCCATGTTGGTGCCAATCTCATGTTCTTACACTTTTAAAAGCCCATTCCCTATTGTCAGTTAATTTGTGCCTGGGGATGAGAAGGAACTGCCTTCACCTGGGTGAAGGAAACCCGCATTCTGAGATTCAGCAGTATCTTCTAGTCTCATTTGGGTATTTAAATCTAAGATATAGCAGGAGACAATTTACTGAGAACGGGATTGAGAGACCAAGGACTTGTTGTAGATAAGGAGGTAATTGGTACAGATTGTAGTTCCAATACCAACTATCTGACAAATTTCTGAGCATTGACAGCTTGAAGACAAATCTGATCTTTTCAGTTAACAATTGAAGAACTATGTAGTCCACAAAGTAGTGAAAGAATCAAAAAGGAGTAAGTCTTTAATTTTTACTCTTATTCTAAAAAGGAGATTTACATACGCATTTAGAACTTACCTGTCAATATCTGAGCACCATGATTTGCATTGTCTATGTCTCAGAGCAGGACATGGCCTCCAGAGGTCCCTCCTAACCTAATTTCTCAGTTCCATGATTCTTTTCTCAAAATCTGCGTTTCAATCTGCTGCCTCTATTGACGCTAGATTCTGTAAAGCATTCTTTCTCTATCAATCACTCTCTTTAGTCCTTGGTGTGTCTCCTTTGTGTCAACTCAATTCCTAGAGCTGCATAGACATTCTAGAGCAAATCTGTCATGTTGTCCATGTCCATGTCTCTCCACCTTCAAGGAGGAAATTAATTCAGTAAGCAACAGACAGCTGAGAAGAAACCATGGCCAAAATAACATCCAGGAGCCATGAGTTTCAAACATAGTAAGAATTTCCTATAGATATTTTTCAGAGAAGAGCTTAGAGAAACCAGCATTTTCAGAGATCTCAGTTTCTCTGTGTTATCTGGACAATTATTCCATTTTTGGTTAATCTGAAGGAAACTGCTTGGAAACTGAGAGTCTTGAGGAACAGCATATCATTCCACACAGAGAATATTAACTTCAATTGATTTCTGAAATATTTTATTGACCATGACAGCTGGCCTATGTGTTAGGGCAGAAAATCAGAAGAAAAGACAAAACGGAAGGGAAAAACTTGAAGTAGAACTCTTTAGGTGCAGAAATCTCTAACTTGTAAAAATTCAATGGAAACTTATATTTGTTACAAACTTATTGAAGAAGAGTAATAAAATGCAGTTCTGTTACAGCAAGAATGTAGTGATCATGGTGTTTGTATGAAGCTATTCTCTCTCAACATCCTTTCGTTCAGCAAGCAGAATTTCTGACAGGGATAATCACACGTACCTTGAGCTAGCAGATGGTTTGATTTTATTAACTATCTACCCACAAAACATCTCACAAATAACCCACTTGCTTGTCTTGTACCTGAGCATCAGAGGGACTACAAACCAAATGGTAAGAGGAGGCTTTGCCTGTTACACTTAAGTTCTCAGGAGAGGGAAGTGATTAGTTTAGTCCTGTAACAACCATTTGAATGCAGTCTCTAATCCCTGCCAAGAACAATAGTTCATGTTACTTCATAAAAGGACATTCTGTAATGACCCAAAGACCTGCAGTGATAAAGAATTTGTCTGGCTTCCATGTCAAGCCATTGATTTTTGTTATGCCTTTCACCGCCAGATTAAAGAACTCATTTGTACCCACTCCTTGTTTCTCTTCATGAATGATACATTGCAATCAAGTCACCTCTCAACCTTCTCTTTCATTAGCAATAAAATTATTTTTGCAAGTCTTTTTTGAGTCTTTTCCAATTTCTACACTCTTCTAAAAATGGTCACTTTACTACTGTATGAAGCATTTTAAGAAGACTAAGCAGTGTCAGGTGCAAACAATTTCTTATATTAATTGTTCCTAATCCCTTCACATGGACTATAACAGTGTTAACCATTTTTTCCCAGCAATACTTTGGAGTCCACATAGAGTCATGTCTACACTGCAAGTAGAGTAGACATCACCGAGTGCTGTAGTTCAGGATTGCTGCTTTCCAGGATGAAGCTGTAGTTCAGGATTGTTGCTTTCCAGGATATAGCCCCACTTGCTCTATGGAAGATCAGTAGAAGCACAGCTGTGAATTGAGATACATTGGAACCCTTTCTGTTAAGAATGACTGTGCTTTTTAAGTCTCAATCATTACAAGATCATGTTTGTTAATTTAAAAAAAAAAGTCACATTTAACTTATAAAGAGTGCTGAAAAACTGCTAATTTGGTCCTAGGAATTCAAAGCTTTAAGCTGCCCTCACTCTGGCACTGGCAAAGAGCTGCCATTTGAGGGGAACATTTCAAGCGCCACAAGGGTGTGGGAACTCCAGAGCTACAAAGGAAGGTTCATTCTTCTCGTTGCTAAATTGTCCAGATCAAGAAAAGCTAGATTTCAAGATATTGAGAGTAAAGCCTCACCCATTCCTGTTTCTGTTCAGTGCAGAGGACCTAAAGCAGCTTCCAGAGTCCAATCTTCAACCCAGACAGCTGTGCTGGCAGCAGCAGGACTCAGCACAGCTGTGAAGTGAGATTGTTGACACACATTGTATATGGTGCTGCTCTGTGGCCTTCAAGCTGTGAGTGTCTGTGAGGACTTGCAATGTCTGTGCATGCAAAATCCGTTCATTGTGGATTGATTTACTTTCAATAAATTATATTTATTTATAAATGAAAACATGAAATGTAGAGTTGGATTTAGGCATAAGGAGGGAGATAAAGAATAAGCAGCTATTTATGTTATACTTTACTTCCTACATAAATTTAGTGGATTTATTATTTATTTTGAAGAATTCTTGGCTATTTCTATTCATTAGTTAATGCAATCTCGTGTAAATTAATTACCTGTAAGTGTAATGTGGTGCTTATTAGAAGCTTTGCATGTGCAAGCCATGGGCAGCAAATAATGGCAATGCAACACAAGATGTGCTGTTTAGCTATTTGATAACTACAGTGGGGAACTAAAAGATCACAAACAGAAGAGACACTTTCTGTGGCACTGATAAGGGTCTTGATTATATTTCAGATTCAGTAATTAAAACGGGTTTTTCAAATACTTTGATTTAGCCTGACCACATCACACATCATTTTAGAAAAAGTGTCAGGAAAGTGCATGTAAAAGAAGTTGCTATATTTCTGTCCACTTTTATTGACTGCACAAGCAAAACATTTATAAAGAATTTGCTTCAATTTTATTAACAGTAAGCATAAACACATAAACCAGAACAATGATACAAAAGTTTGTGTCAATTAGATGCCCCACTGCTGTCTATTGTTTGTTTAAATGTAACATTGGGGGGTAGAAAAAAGAAAGAAAAAAATGCAGAAAGGTGAAGTGGGTGGGATAGGATTTTTTTGCTTTGTCTTTTTTTGCCCCTTGCAAAATCCAGTTACTATATGTGGCAGCATGCAGTGGATCAGGATGTGATTATCAAGACTCATAGTGAGTGTATATCAGGAAACATTTGCCAGCTTTCAAAAAACAACTGTATATTTCTATTTTTATCAAGTTTGTGATTAAGTACTATTAGGCATAGCAGATTGGCTATTATTACAGTTTCCGAATTCCAAATGCTTCTCTTTGTTTAAATTTCTTTCTGCTGATAATTAGAGTAGCATTTTTAAGGCTAATGATTTATATTTTCACAGTATAACAAGTTCTCAGAACTGTCTCTTTGTGCTATCATACTTGTTATAGAGATGAAGAATCTGAAAAACAATGCTTAAAGGAAGTATTTTTAATCTTGAATGTCTGCAATTATATATTTCAATCACTTTTTGATTCTTAAATAAGTGATCTGCCTTTTTTCAAAGGTTCTGACTTGTCCATATTGACAGTGATGTCAGCAGGACCTGAGAATACCCAGAATTTTGGAAATAACAAAATTCATACAGGTAAGTGATAGATTTGGATGTCTAATTTTCAGCAGTTGTTTTTACTTCTGCACACCACCACTCCACCCCCACTGTGAATGTCTTGCCTCAGGGAGAGATAAATCAGTGATTTAGGGCCCATGAATTACTTTTTTCATGCCCCTTGCTTCGAATATAAGCTTCACAAATACTTGAATGTTTATCTTGATGCTTATATTGAGGTGTCATGGCATTTACTTTTTCTTTTCCTTACTGTATTCATTTGCATTGTTCTCATGGGTTTGGGGGGGGGGGGGGGGGGTGGGGCGTCAATGGACAGTATTTTTCTGCAGCTGAAGAATTTCTCTTCCTCTTTAAAGTGAAATGGCCTTTAAATAAGATATTGGCTTAAAGATCATGCTTACAGAACTCTTGTTTTCATGTTTGCCAACAAATGAGAAGATTAAATTAAAAGGAATAGGTCTCATATTATTTTCATTAATAAAAATAATGACAACAAATAAGAAATTATTGGAATCAATCTAAACTATGATTTAACCCTCAGTCAAACTAAATTCAACAAAGTATCATTAATTTTATAAATATGTTGATGTATATGTGGCTTCAGCATGGCCGGAATAAAGTAGAACACCAGAAAACTGCAAGTAAAGGTTTTGTTGTGTGTTTCAAACTTTGCAACTCCAGGCAATAATGCAAGCGTTTTTCCCAGGGAAGTGGCTGGAGGCCAAGGCAGAGGCTGCTTCAGTGCTCCTTCTGCTGCCCTGCTCCTGGCTGAGCAGAGAGATGAACTTTGCCCTGATGGACTTGGGAAAGCACCCAACAGTCCTGGCTGCTGGTGCACAGGGAGCCTGATACCCACCAAGCATTCTTACAGATGTTTCTAAAAGAACACTAAGTATTTAGGGCATGCTCTTTGCTGTACTAATGCTTTACATCACCTAAAATGTGCACAGTTTTCTCCTTAAGTAAGAAAATAGGGAAGCAGGCCTATAAAATACTGCTTCTTCTTGAAATGATTAGTCCTTTTGCAGGTGGAGAACAAAAAAGGTAAATGGTCAACCTTTTGTACTCCACCAGCATAAGGCAACCTTTAAGCAGAACGCTAGGCTGTTAATGTGGAATTGGGGAGGGTGATTCTCTAAGGAGGTTACCAGATCATTATATGGAAGGTGTATTTCTACTACGTCTCAATAAACTTTTCATAAATGTATCATGTAACTCAATATTTTGTACTTAAAAGTGTAAAAGCACAATATAGTTCAAAATTTAAGTTGGTTTGTTGGTTTATGGAAACTGGATAAGTATTTCAATCTCAGCTCACTAATTCTCTGAACAACAGCATTTTGTGGCCTTGTATGAAATAACAAAAAATCTTTTGATTTTTTAAAAGTATTTTTTTTCACAGTTCTACTCTATCTTTGGATAAATCAAGGAATCCATAAAGATATTTTTTTAAAAATACTTTCTAATTACTCTTTGGTTTCTATATTTAAACTATAAAGTTACTCATGAGCAAGAGAAAAGGTGTGAAATGATGGCTAAAATATGCGTGTACATATATACACATACATTGTATTCTAGCCAATCACATGGAAGTATATGCACATATACATATATATGCATGTGTGTGTATATACATATTATAGATATATATGCACATTCCATTTTTTTTAAATACATATATAATTTAGATTTTTTTTTCATTGGTATTTGCTGTGCTGCTGAACCTACATAACTGCTAAACATTCTGGAATGAAAAACACAGAACACAACTCTGCTCTTATACACCAATGCTGTTCTTTTTCAATTTTTTTTCCATTCCTCTTTTTTAATTCTACAAAGAATGCTGCCTTCAGTCAAAACCTTTAATCTTCATGTCCTATAGCATTTATGGCAAGAAGTGAGGTCTATTTAGAGAGGCATTTCAATTCCCCCTCAGGCCAAAAGAAAAACATGTTATTTCTAATGCCAGCACTGTGGCCTCATATGCTAGGAAACTAGTGACATTTTGACACAGTCAGGGACAGCTCTGAATTACGTGGTGCTGCTGTTCATAACATAAACTGGAGCTTAAGCACTTAGAGAGCTTTCTCTATATCTGTAACCTTGTTTCTTTGCCAGACAAGTGACTGTCTGCAGGGAATGCAGCAATACTGATGTACTATTTGAACTAGCCTGTGCAGTGTGTTTTCTGGGTTGCCCCACTTACTGTATGCCAGCACTGGCCAACTTGCATCATCTGAGCAATTCAAATGCAGCTGTCATGTTGGGAATACATCACATACTAGGTCAAGGACTCAACCAGCAACTGTAAGATGTCCAAGCCAAAAGTGGTCAGTAAGTACTACAGTAGCTTGGTCACCTTGCAACCTAGAAAAGTGCTTGGCCTGGCCTCAGGCTCAAGGGGAAAGACTGTGTGAAGAAGCACTACCATGTCCTGGCTGTAAGATTCTCATTTATAATCTCTTCTAGATATGTCCTGCAATTTTGTCTTACAGCAAATAAGATTTTGGTGTGCATGCTCAGGGGATCAAAGTGCTGTTGAAGAACTTGCAGGTTCATCACTTTTCTGTTAATAATATACAAAAGCATCTTAGTGTGAATACAGCAATGTATTCACAAATTGCATTTCCCTCTTCCATTAGCAATACCTAGTGCTACCAATGTGCTGCTTCCTCTTTATATATGCCTTAGTTGTAGAGGGCCCTTTTACTTTCTGTTTTCCATTCTGACCTCAAAGTAATTTAGTGAATGAAAGAACACCTTCCTTTCTTCTCACAGCTTTTACTGTTTGAAAATCCGTGCATGACGCTGGATTCCTAAACCTGTTAGGACAGTTTGCTTAGAAAACACAAAAACCAGCTAGTAAATTTCAAGTACATGGAATTTATACCAATATTGCATCTGGATGCCTCCTGGGTTTCCTGAAGTACTTCGCTGGGCTTTCTTCTCTTAGACAACTCATAATTTCTGCATCATCTTGACTGCATTCTAACGCAAGAATGGACTATATAGTCTGTTGGGCTGCAACATTTTAAAATTTCCTAATCTTAATCTCTTTATTTTACTGAAAAAAAGTAAAATTGCATCAAATCAGATGGATTTCATCCTAAGAACACAGCAGATCCAGCAGACTTCACAGTTCATTACACAATTTTAAGGACAAAGGGGCGGTTGTCTAAGCAGTCAGCAGGTGAATACACTGCTTTCACAGTAAAAGAAATCTTGTATGAGAACAGGATAAATTTCTTCAAAGCATATGATGGTAAACACAAGCTCCTCTACTAACATGATACTTTTGTCAAGGCAGAGGCCAGTTCCTCACTGTACTGGTTTTTCTGTGGCCAGGTTTCGGTAGCAGTGGGGGGGGGGCTGAGGGAGAGGCTTCTTCAAGAAGCTACTGGAAGTTTCCCCATGCCCAGGCTGGGCCCGCTGCTGGCCAAGGCCGGGCCAATCAGTAGTTGACAGAACGCCTCTGTGATAACATATTTAAGAAGGAAGGAAAAAAAAAGTAGTTGGAAATGAAGATGGCTGCCGGAGAGGAGCAGGGTGAGAGCCTGTGAGCAACAACGCAGACACCAAGGTCAGTGGAGGAGGGGGAGGAGATGCTCCTGGTGCCAGAGCTGAGATCCAGCTGCAGCCCATGGGGAAGACCATGGTGAAGCAGCTGTGCCCCTGCAGCCCATGGAGGACCACAGGAGTGCAGAGATCCACCTGTAGCCCGTGGAGGAGCCACGTCGGAGCAGGTGGATGGTGGGGGAAGGCTGTAGCCCGTGGGAAACCCAAGAAACCTAGTCAGAGAGCATTGACCTGAGGAAGGAAGTTTTTGTCTATGGACAAGGACCTTAGATTACTTGGCTGAAAGGATAATTTTAAGGAGTAAACTCCACTTTGTGGCAGGAATAAAAATTCTGTTTAGTTTTGTTTTTATGAAAAGTATTAGAACTGTTTAGTAATATAGGATGATAATCTGTATTCTGCAGGAAATGGATATCTACCCCCCAAGAAAAGAATAACAAATGTAGAAAAGCATCTTCAAACATTTGCCATTGTTTTAATCAAAATATATCACTGACTGGAAGAAAATACTTGATATTACTGCTCTCTTCTTGACTTAGTGTCTCAGTAGAAAATGTTGTTTGATATTTCACATGTGATGAAATTTTTGCTCTTTTTACCTGCAAAATCTTTTTATCAAAAGACCTGGACATATTCATTTGATAGATTTTTTTTTTTCCCTGTGTGCATAGGCAATAGACCCTACACCAAATTTTCCTCCCCATCTACTGAAAAAAGGAATATTTTTAAATATCGTGGGGTTTCATCACTTTAATTTTTAATACTGTGGTACTATGTCAGCTCTATATTTTATAAAAATTCCCATATTAAATATTTTAATATTTTTATTTTTCAGGTAGATTAATTTTAAATATGTTATTCAAACCTCACTTTCTGGGGATATCAACTTTAGCATGTGCGATGCTGTATAAGCAGAGAAAATAAAACCCTTTTTTTGCTAAAATATAAGTTTAGATCTTTACACATCTCTAAAGTTTTTAGAGTGGAAAAAATGTACAATTTCACTGAGGTGAGTTCAAGTGACTGAGTGAACTCTTAAGAAAGTGTGCCTGGATTTTGAAAGAGGAACATGAAATGGCTAGTAAATGTCATAATTGTAAAATCTGTTCATAAACAACCAATTACAAGTTTTTTAATTACTCATTTGTGCTGCAGAAAGAGTGGATTTATGCTTCCTTAAAACCATAATTATCTTGTCTTCATTCTTGACAGTAAGTATATCATGTAATATGAACTCACACTGTGGGAATACGAACATGCAACTTTCTGGCCTACGACTTGCACAGTAAATGAAGTATGTTTTCCTCATTAAAATAACAAGAACTTTAATCACATGCATTACTATCTAGACCACTTAGACTAGGAAAGAAATTATGTTAGGTTGGATTTATATTACAAAGACGACATATAGAAGACCCTCTGGTTTGAAACAAGTTTGTTAAATAGACTTCACCACTTTATGCCTGTGTGCTTAACCACAACAGTCAGAGATTTATTTTTCTCCTTCTATGGCATAATTAGAAGAATCAATGATGGTACAAACCAAATTATAAAGTGTTTCTGGATTTCAAATGTAAGAAATAATAAAGTGGACATTCTCATAAATTTGCAATTAAAATAAATGATTTCTCACACAACTTATTTATTATCAAGATAGATACCTCATTTTCATTGTTATTTACTCATCAAAATCAGAACGTTTTATCAGTATATGCTTTCATCAGTAGACATGGTGTTTCTAGAGATTTTTGCAGGGAAAACCATAAACAGCTACCACAAAGTATTATATTCTAAAAAAGAATTAAATGAATATTTGAGATTAGTATGAAAAACCTACCTTTAGTAAAGTAACAGTAATATTTCAAAAACTGACTTATTAGGAAACAAAGCAGGGGTTATTTTGTTGTCTTTATTTGTCTACTGTAAAACTCTATTTTAGGACAATGGTGACATTCTTGACAGTCTTTAAGTGACTTTATATTTTAAATCCTAATTTTTTTCTTACTTTTGTGGCCAGTCGAGGAACTGAAGCACAGAATTACTAAAGAACAAAAAATTCAGAACTATTACCATTTCAGATGACTTAAAACATCTCACGCACTCTCTTCCTTAAATTCTTAATAAACAAACAAACAAATAAATAAATAAACCGAACTCACAGCAAGCAATGGTTTAAAATTCCAAGACAGGAAATCTAGTATTGTTTTTTCATCATGTTTCACTTTTGAACTATGGCCCTTAAGAAGAAGAAGGAAAGGATAGCAGGGTTATGGGTATCCTTGTCTTGTGAAACAAAGGTTTGAGGGGCTAGAAGTAGCATTGGTGTCAAGACAGAAGGGAAAACCTGCAGGAAAAAAAAAAAAAAAGAAATATACAATGAAGCTTTGTTGCTTTGAAGTCAATGAAGTAATCTAACAGCTTTCAACAGTTACATATTTTGCATAAAATAGCTCAGCACATCCGGCCCTCTCATAGTCCTAAACCTCAGGCTTACTGGCAGGGAAAGCTGTCTCAGCTGCTGGATCTCTTCTGCTGGTTGCAAAACGGTTGCACAACTGTAAAACAGGGCACCAGCGAAGGTGTTTTTATGATGTGATGATAAGTTACTAAATAATAACATTTTCTTTGGTATATTTTGAGATTAGTGGTGAGAATGGCACAGATTATGTGTAACTAAAGTTTTGAAGTTCAGCAAACTAGCTTGGCAGTTGAGCAAGGAGGCAGTTAAAGGAGATGACTGCATGCAAACAGCTGAATGATAAGGACTATTATGAAAGAAGCTGAATACAAGATCTACCAAACTTCAATGAGGACCCTGCAGCAAATAAGAGGAGAGAATTTGCAGCCCTGAGACGAGCAGGGGCAGATAGAGAGTAATTGTTCAGGTAATTGTGATAGCATTCGGCTAAATCTCATGAATGTTCTGTTAGATAAAAGTTTGCCGTGGTGGAGAAGCTGCAGCTCAGCCTTTTTCAAAGCTCTTATGAAAGGTTTTGTTTCTTGTTTTCTTGGCAGATTAATTGATTATAGTAGCTCTGACAATTATGATTCTCTCTGTCTCCACTTTCGTATTCCAGCTGAGAGTGATCCCACGCTCTCAAAAATCCTGTCCAGGTCCAGCAGAAAAATATCTCTGAAATACCGAGCAGATTTTTAGGTTATCACCTAGTGAAGAAATTTGCAAGCATTTGCTCTGGACCTACTGTTTGTATAATTGCAAAAATCTAGATAATGGCCAACATGGTTTGTTGAGAAAAAAATCACGAGGAATATGCACTCTGATCATAATAAGCACAGAGATAGAAGAAACTTCTCATTGGTGCCCACTCAATTGACTGAATTAAAATTTATAAAAAAAGTCTAAAATTGTCTCACACAATTCACTTCCTCCACACCTTTTTGATATTTATGATGAGTACATGTTGTATTCGAGTATCTGAAAAGTAAAAAGGTCCTTGAAAAAGGCACATTCCACGTACAGCAGTACTTAAACCCAGACGCCACTCAAGACATGAGCGCAAATGTAGAATCAATTCAGCTATTTAGGAAGGAATGTGCTATATAGCTAATATGACTTCAGAGGAAAAATATAAATAGGATTAAGAGATGAAAAACAGTAAGGGATGGAAAGTGTAGGTCTATGCTGGATACAGTAGGACTCCATAAGGAATGATGTTTCCATATGAATAGTAGGAAATGGTTAATCAAAAAATGCAAAGTTATGACACTTGGAAACACTGTAGTTTACACTCCTATCTCATCATATAATATATCCTATGAGATGTATCATAGGAACACAACTATTTCAATGTGGCAAAAATGAGCTTGGTGTAGATTAATTCCGCCACCTACATCCCCATGAAGCTTTAGAAAGAAGCACTAAGGAACTGGTATGTGAACTGCCCTGATGAAGTATTTAAGATAATTTTAAAAAGCAGTTGGAAGCATGCTCTGTCCTGAGGGCATCAGATCTCATGTGGCAGTGCTCACATAATTATACTAAGATGGATTGCCATATCATTCCCTAGGCCTCTGCCTGGAATAAACCCCATATCCAGCTAGAAAAAGGAAAATGTGACTTTCAGGACTGGCATGAATCTTATTACGCTTCAGAACTCTAAAGAGATATCCAAACCTTTTCAATCACTGATTTCTTTTAAATGTCACTCAATTCTAGCCTCATCAGAAAATACTAGTGATTCTCACATAAAAAAATGTAGCTGAGATATTTCTTTTCAGTTGAGCTGTCATCTGAAACTATATGTTCCACACCGCTGTGATATTCCTTAAATTGGCTGGCTAGACTTCACATATAAGTGAAGTCATAGAATTATAGACACATGTCTATAATTCTGTGATTTTTTTCTGAATATGAGGTACAGCTCCATTTTTTGAGGCTGGGTTTTCTGTATTTATACCCTACAAATGCATTTTGACAAATAATCAACAAGGCTTTGTCATGATGATAAAAATGCATTGCGTAGTTACTGAACAAGACTTGATTCAGATAGATGTAGGTGTGGGTTCCTTGCAAAAAATAGTATCCCACATGTTTAAGAGACAGAAAACCTTTGCACTTCTCTGCTGAAAAGCTATACTAATTTAAACCATGCTTCTATACAGCTACAGATTTCAAATTAAAATCGCCATCACACAAAATGTAAAGAGATAGAATTCATAGAACACTCAGGTTGTAACTTGAGTTTGCTCTTTGGCACGTAGGAACTGTCAGAACCTGGGTACTGGCTGGTGTTCCAAGAAAAGAGGCCAAAGACTGAACAGGACTGAAAACAAAGTCTTTCTTCCATGTAAGTAGACAGGGTGAAGGATACCGAAGCATTTTAAGATTGCTGATGATAATCAGTGTTGTCATGCACAAAGACTGAAAGAGTCATTTAATTCATGAGGTATGCCAAGCACCTTTGACATTTCCACTGGAGCTGCCTGTGTTGTGACGTACAATTGCACCAAATGCAGGCACAACTTCTGGACGGACCTGTTGATTCAACTGAAAGTAAAAGTCTATGACAAAGAAGAACAAGACATTAATAAACCTGTCTTCCCTTAAATATTTTAGATCGTAAAAATTTAGATTTTAGATAACTGTACTTCCTCCTTTTTTAAAATTCTTTGTCTCCTGTTATGACCAGTTATTTAGAGAATTTCTAGTGGATTTGCCTTCAATTCTACTTTTCAAACAGTAACAAAATAGACTATTAGTGTTTTGTAGAATTTTTCCTGTTCTGTGACTATAATTTTAAATGTGAGTAAAATCTGAACTTTGTTCCCTATGTAAGACCATTTATGGAGCATATTTAAGACAAAAAGATTATATTAAATGTATTTCTGTACAGAAGAGAGAACATTTTTTTTTCTAAAAATAGAAGCCTTATAAATGTATTATCTCTGTCCTTTTCTTATTTCCTCTCCCCTACACAAAATATACCCTAACTACAACCAGTATTCTAACCCCATCTTTCAAATATTACTTTTGCAACTAAATGGCCACCAAAAGTAACTAGGAAAGGACTTCATCAGTTATGGTACATAATTTTGTTCCTATTTTGATATTGATGAAAGCATTATTAGTCTTGTCTGTACATGTCTGTTTGTTCCAGTAATTTTCTTTTAAGGAGAGCGCATCTGGCTCCTGCCTCTGTTGATAGGTCCTATGATTTAGCACACTCTGAGAGACTTGGAGGGCCTGGCAATGTCATCACTCCAATGGGCAGAGTGGTTACATTTTTGTTGAAAAAGTGCAGCACTATGGAAGAATGTTCATTTGAGTCCTTTTTAGGAGGCACTAAACAGTCCGTGAGGAGTGTTACAGTGACCTGTCTCTACTGCCTCCAGATCACAGGCTAGTTCAGCCCAATCAGAACATTGCATTGCACTGAATCACGCTACACAGCTTTCCTGCTTCAACAAGAGCTGCTTTCAAATGGTGGCATAACACTTCAGGATTTAAGGTGGACTTGGCAGATATCAGATTTAGAATAAAATCGGCTGATGACCTGCCATCAGAGAGCCTTCTCATACATTGTGGAAACTACTATTGAAAAGAACACACTGATATACTGCTTTTGCAACTTTTCCATGAAAAAAAAGAATTACCTGTACAATTCTATAAGCATTGTGCAGCTTTAGTAGCCACAGAACAATCACTGTGATCCAATTACAATTTAACTTATTCTTGCACTAATCAGTCGACAAAGTCTTATGATGTCTCAATATGTCTGAACCGTTCTCTTTTTTTAGTTGATCAAACACAGTTCAAAATGCAATTCAGCATGGGCCATATTCTGGCCTATGTATACATGACAACCAAAGGCTTGTTGGAAGTATTGATTTGAAATAGTGAATACTTTTACTGTCCTCAGATTTTCCGCTTGACGGCTTCCTTAGACATCCCTCATCCACCATTACACTTCAGCACTCGGTTTCATATTTCTTAGGAAAAAAAAAAATCCATGCTTTTTACACATATTCTCAAATACAGACTATTATCTTCCTTGAACCAGTTTAAACATGGTAAAAGCATTCTTGTTGTGGCCTTTCTCTGTCTTTACTGTTGTGCACTTGAACCTTTCTGGCTATTTTGTCATGGGAGGATGTATTATTCACCTTAACAAGTAAGGTATTCAGGAGATATACACAGAGGAAATATCAACTGCAAAGTCACTAACATTCCAACAACAACATGATGAAGCATATGAGAAAAATCTTTTATCAAATTAAAAATAATGAGCAAAACTAAGTAAGAACAATAAAAATAAGAATTTACTTAGAAAGTGATTGTTAAGTGACTTTCAGTGTAAACCTTTTGTTTACAAATATTGAATATTTAATCAGGAAATATCATTCTGCTGATATGAAAGAATTTATTATGAATTAGTATTATATGAATTTTTTATCATTTCAATGTATTGAGTAAACCAAACAGATTTTGCTTTCTTATTAGCATTGTATCTGCCTGTGAGAAAATATTCACTTCTTACAGAAGTTATAGGGACCACTCAGGCTTAAACTCATCTCCCTCAGAGGCAAAGCTTCCTGTTGGGACCCTGTCTGCCACATTGGAAATGGCATACGGTGTGTAAAGAGAAACAGCCTCATGAGCAGAGAGCAGAGGGAACCTGGAAGCTCTGAACTACAGACGAGAGCATGCCTTACAGCACCATGAAATGCAGGACAGATGGAATGTTTTTTTATGCAACAAACTGAAATGAAAATATGTCGACTCTATAGTGTTTCAATGTTTTCTGTTAAAAAATAAACAAATTATAGAGTTTAATTTTTCTTTAATAAAATTAGTCATACTTCCTTACTTTGTATTTCTTGATGTTTTAAGGTGAAAGTTGAAATTCAGTGACAGAAATGTTGAAACTTTGACTCTTGTTTGGCTCCATTTTTGAACAAAAAAGTAAGTGCAACTTTATTTTTTACGTCTATGTGAAATATATATCTCTTCCTTCATAATATTCCTTCATTATGTAATTCTTAAAATAAAAACTTACTCTGGAAAACTTCAAGATAGATTTAGATTAAATGTCTTCCTTTACAGCTGATTAACAAATTTGACTAGCAAGTGAACATATTTCTTGAGGACGTGAACTTCAGCTGAAATTATATTCATAAATCTGAGGCACAGAATTAGAATTCTTCATACAGCGTATTATTTCTTGCCCTGCACACCCCTGACAACTACTTTTAAGAAATTCTTGAGTTAAGTATTTTCAAGAGCAACTATTGTTTTTCTATAATCTTATCTAAATCATATTTTTCTTCTGTTCAAAAAGATCAAGTAGTCATGAAATAAAGTTTTCCCTTTTACCTTTTTACGTCATTAATGTTGTTATCTTTCTAAGATTTGAATCATGTTTTGTCACAAAATAACAGAGAGAAATGTTTAGCAGCAAGTAATAGTTACGCCCCTGCTTATTTGCAAAAGAACCTGTTATACTTTTAGTTCATGTTAAGGTATTCTTTAAATCGGTGGTGTGACCTTTGCCAAGAAGAAAAATGCTGAGTCCTATACAACTAGCAACTAATGAGAAAGTGGAATCTTTCGTTCTGCCAATTACAGACAGTAATTGCCATGTAATGAAGTTAATGTTTTGTAGAATTTACAACCTGATATTAATGGTGTTTCTTTGCCACCCTCTCTTATCCAACTTAATTTTCGCCAAGCTTTTTCACAACAAAAGAAACAGGACAATGTGTGAAGGCTCATTAATTCTATTTAGTTTAAATTTTTTTCCTCTCTTTTTTTTCCCCGCCTCCAGGAGGTGAAACAAGAGCCATGCCATCAGGTCTTTCCGTAAACCCTGGTTCATGTAAGGGTGAAAGTTACAGGCTCCTCGAAGCAGCTTGTACCATATAAATGGTCCCCTTTCAATTTCAACTCAGGCCGTTTAATGGCCATGCCGTTTTATTGCCTTCTTGATCACCAATTACACCACCAAGAACAATGAGCCCAACACTTAAATGAGCAGGCCTCAAATTTGCCTTCATTTGCCAACGTGTTTCATAGCAACACTTTCTTTGAAAGCAAGGATTGCCTAATTACGAGGATGAAGATGGATCAGAGTTTGAAAAAAGCTCTCAGCTACGGAACAATATGCTAACCTAACTGTACTCTCTGTATTCTTACTGTATTATTGTGACCCCAAGCTGCCCTTCTAGCACTCTGCCTGACCTCCTGCCTCCAAGAGGAAGCTATGCCTGCCCTCCCTATCTCCAGTGTCACTGCAGAATTTGGGAGAGTGCCGCTGAGACTGGTGACAATGGAATCTAGGAAAAATAAATCATAAGACAGAAACTAGACAAATTGAGGAACCACAGGATACCAAAAGCATTTCCACATTATTTTGTTTTTGCCACTAATGGCTGAAACGTATAAATCAGGATGTGTAACTCCAGCATGCTTCCCAGGGCAAATGCTAAATGCTTTACTTTCTTTGTTAGGAACTAATATCAGACCTGAAGTTTTGTGGATGCTCACTGTTCTACCAGAAATTTGAAGGGATTGCTAATGTGTAGAAAGTAACTGCAATGGCAATATATGGTAAAAGTAAAAAATCTAAATGGCATAAAGTTATATACAAGTTCAAAGACTAGATTTACAGGAATTAGAGATGTTTTCCCTTTTTGAAAAATATATCAATATAAATGTATTATTACATATATCTTTTAACATAAATCAGTCACCTAACTATTATGATTTGGTTCATTGCTGCAAAGCATCACTGGAAAAAATGCTACTACCCCAGAATTAAACAATCAGTGTGTTTACTACACACACTGTACCATTTCCCTACAATTATGGTGTTGCCTCATTCTAAGAGATGTGCTACCAGGGCTAATCCACTGAAGTAAAAGTTAGACTACAGAAATTCATCACCATGGAAAGATTTATCAAATTACTTCTGGAACCATGCCTTAGTATTGATACAGATGAACTCAGGCTTTGTAATGATATATAAAATTGATGACGACTTTCTTTTGCTGTTTCTTTAGGTTTCCACATTTTTCCAACTGAAGTTAGTTCATATCTAACCATGCAAAGATTTATGTATGTGGTCAACTTTACATTCTGTGTGCGGTCCAAGGAAACATCCAGCAGCTAATAAGTATTTTTGCAGGATCAGGGCCTTTGCTGAAGAGTGAAAAATGTGTGGGCTAATTGTTACAACAGAATTACGCAGTAATAAATGTAATTAAATATTTGCTGCAGGAAAAGAATCAAGATTCATTTTCAGTTTTAACTTTCATGTTTCTTATCTTCCAAGACTGTAAATGTATAGGCTTTACATTATAATAATGTAAGCCTTTGTGTCCTGATTTTCCATATGAAATAATACAGAAAACTCAGAGCTTAGGGGCTTGAGTAGCTGACAACTGCTCCATTTTCTCACTGCGATCTCACTGTTAAAAAGTGCAACAGTCTCGCAGGAGAAACAAGTCCTCTCCTCATGATCATAAAAATTTCAGAAGCTATTCCAACCATAAAATCCAGATAGATATAATCTTTCTGTATTAGAAATACTTTAGTTACAATGCTAAGTGATTTCATTTAAGCAACATAAAAACTTCCAGTAAAAGAGGTGCTTAGTGCATTAAGATGTAAACATTTAAAATTTTATTACAGCTTGTCTTTCTCCTGTGCATAAAGGCACTATTGGAAACAAGGACAAGCCAGTGAAAAAATTAAAAATAATACATTGGTTGAGGTTTTATGACAGAATCTAAGAAAACATTTTGTAGTTAAAAAATATGTTTAACCTGCCCTCATCTCACTCATAAATACTTGAACAGACTTTTCCAATACATTCTCAGAACTGACAAATACTATGAAAAAAAATCAGAAAAGTTAAGAAACATCTGGGCAATTAAAAAAGCCCAATATCTAGTAAAAATATGAACTTGGCAAGCTGAAAGAAATTTATTTGCACTAAGTGTAAAAAAGTGGGTATATAGTGCATAAATAGGCAGCTGGAAAGGTAGGGGTGCAAAAGGAGAAAGGCATCTTTCAAAATTAAAGTGAAACACAGACAATGATACAACATAAATTCATTGAATACGGACCATGAAAAGCTGAAGACAGGGGAATCCCATGTTCCCAGCACAACTTAGACTTTCAGAAAATGCTCTCACCAAACAATCTGGCTCCCATCACACTAATACAGAAGTAAAGTGAACAAAGATATAGTAAATGCAAAATCAAATGAGATCTAAATGAGATTTAAATGTCAGATAGCTGCTCTTAAACCGCCATGAATATGTTCTGAATGCATGGAAACATTTTGCTTCTATTTTTTGGCGAATTCCAATAGCAGAACAATTAGGGTTGACAGCAGTGCTCAGTAGTGTCCTATTGTTATTCAGAGAGACTTCATGTCCTCACAGTAATTTCAAAACACAGAGGTAGCAGACAAACACAGCAGTTGTATTTTAGAGTCAGTTAATTACACAACACCCAGAGCTTTTAAATTAACCTGGGTTATATTTAAAGACAATTGTCATTTTTATGTAAACTTAAATCTGTTTTAAATAAGTACAAACATAAGTATTTGAGACTTGAAAATCTATAATAAATCTTTAATAAATAAATCTAAATCTAAATAAATCTATAATAAAATCTATAAGAAGTTGTACCTCGAAAGCCAGTTCTGAGGAAAGCTGTCTGTGTAGGGAGCAGTTCAGTAGGGGCTGTACTTTGAGAACTGAAACAAGATAGCTACCACAAGCTAAAAAGCACTTCAAACTAGAGTTAAAGACGTTATTGTCAAACCTAACTTTACTCCTTACTGCTAGGGATCAGTGTTTTGTCTTCTGAGCTTTTTGATTGCTTGGCTGATAAAACTGTGAGGGCTTGCATCTGTAAGCAGAAGGTAAAAACTCTCCTCATGATGCGTCTAGCTTCAGAAGTCAGTTTGTTGAAATCCAGACTTGCTTGCCAGATATTTTAATTGGTCGACAGCCGTCCTTGTGGGCAGGGTGGGGCAGATGAAAGCATCCTGATGCAGAACTCTTTCCCAAGCTACAGCTGGCAGGTTGGCTCAGACATCTGTGAGTGTGTGGTTGAGCCAAAGAGTGAAGAAGAAAACAATATTGAAAAGACAAATGTTTAGAAATTATTTCACTTGTCTGGTATGTAATTTGGTTTTGACTTACAAACATGTTGAGCTTTTCTAACTGTAGTAATTCATCAGAAGCAATACTTTGAGGGGAAATTTTTATTTTCTGTCTTCCATGCTGCATTGATACCCAATGGAACATGCAAATGTTCCGCAGCTTCCCATCACTTTTCTGTTAGAGTAAAACATTTGCTTTTGTATGGTTGTGATCTTCTTGGCAGAGAAAGTAAGAGCTGCATGATCACTGGCACAGTCTTTTTTCTCCCCATTTGTTTCTCTTCCTGGGAAAGAGGGCTACTTCAAAGTGCTGATGTGGGATTTCATTTTGCTGTATATTAATCAACAAAACTCTGTCATTTGAACTCATAAGAAACCTCATATGGGTTCTGATACTCACTTTAAAATAGCATGTTTTTTGGGAACATATGACCACAATGCCAAGGTAAAAGAAGTCTGAAAAGAGATGAGTTAAAAACTGGCCAGAATTCGGGGCTCAAATGACAATAAACAGTGGATCAACACCTAATTAACACACAATATTGCTATAACCAATACTGAGATGATCTTTTTCAGTTGCTTGACTAAAACACAAGCTGATAAAACCAAATTTGCAGATGACACTAAACTGGAGACAAAGGTGGGCATTAACTGTAAAGCTGTGAAGCTTTAATTCACAGTGGTTTTGAGATAGTCAAAGTTGAGGTCAAAAAAATACCTCCTTATATTCAATGATGTAAGCAAAGTTCTGTACCTGCATCAAGTAAACATCAGTACCACTTCAGAACCAGCAAAGTGAATACGGTTATAATGGATATCAAATTAAATTGTAGTTAACAGTACACTCCCTTCACAAATTATATATGCCACACCTGGAATACTGTGTTTAGTTTTACCTAGCCTAGTGCAAAAGATGTGTTGAAAAACTCACAAGGGTCCAGCGGCAGGGTATCAGTTAGGAGTCTAGAGGAGTGTTTTTAAGATTATGACACAGCCTAAAAGGAGATACTGAGTAAAGCTTAATCTGGAATAAAAGAGGAATCTGTGTGCAGCCTACAACTGGTTGAAGGATGGTTACAAGGATAATGGAGCCAGGTGCTTCTCAGCAGTAACAAACGATATCACAGGGAGAAATGATGGCATGCCGTGGTTCGGGATGTTCAGATTGGATATTGGAAGAAAAAAAATCTCCACTGACTGACACTAAAACAGAATGATCATCAGAATGATACTCCAAGCTATAACAGAACCTCCATCCTTGAAAGTTCTCAAAAATTGGTTGGAAACTGGGTGACATGGTCTAGTCCTGGAAGAAGTCATCTCTTGACTGGGACTAGATGATCTCCACAGCTCCCTTCAATGAGCACTTCTATGATTTTATAAAGAAGCCTGCTAGAAAAACAAATGTAGAGCATAAGAGCAAGTGTGCTGCACTGAACAGGGGAAAAAGAGATTGAAGATGAAAGATAAAACAGCACTGAAAAAGACGTGCTGTCTTCTTGAGAAAAGCTTGAATTAGGGATGATGCTGGAAAAGATTTTGTACACAGAGTAGTCACAGAGACAAGGGAAGGGAAATTGATCTACAGATGGGAAGCTGAATTTAAGGGAGAGGACTCAGGTTGTGTACCAGGAAGAATAGACAGATGCACATATATAAGGAACTTCTCACTTAAAGGAACTAACAGATATATGACAAAACATTCACACACCAAATATTGCAACAGCTCTGCAAATGAAGCTGAAAAGCATTCTACAAAAAGTCAGTGGGAAAGAAGCTGCTGATTTGGCTGTATCACTGTAAAATTTTCAGTGCAAGAATTACTACACCAAGGTAAATAAAGTGCTTTCGTGGTGCTTTGTCATAGTTTAGGAATGGTATTTCCCAATTTACAATCACTAAAAAGACCAAGCCCTGCTGCATTTCCCTCCTCCAGTGGAAGGTACAAAAAGCAGAGACCATGGGCTGAGATAAAAGCAATTTATTAGAAACAGCAATGAGATAAGAAAATGAACTGTAACAGCACCAATATTAACAACAGAAGATATAAGACAAAGAAACGATTTACACATAAAATAAAACAATACCAGGCCAATCCATCCACCGTTTCCTCTCACCAGAAGGAGCTGGTAAAAATAAAGAATCATCTTAAGCCAGGCAGAGTCCCGTTCCCCAGCCCCTGACAATGATGTGAGGTGGTGTCAGATAATATCTGTGTCCTGGCCACGAACCCTGTCAGGAATGAGTGCTTTAAGTGTGCTTAAAGAATCACTAGTAAAGGTATCATCAAAAGCAGGCTTAATATAAAAACACAGCTGTTTGTTGGCAAGATTTACTTACTGGATGGTTAAAGCACACTAAGAAAAGTCATTCAATTCAAACTAAAACTCAAAACTATCTATGTGGAGGCTTTGGAGCAGGGACAGGGAGACAAAAGGATAGGAGAGGGCAAGAATAAAAATACAGCCAAAAATCCCAGCAGCATTGTTTAATTTAAACTTAAGAGCTTTTAAATTTAACAGCATTTTAACCTAACAGTATTTGAACTTAATCAATAACTGAAGTTAAATAATTTAGCAAAGAATTCATATAGAATTTACTGTACGAAACAGTAACTTCCTTACACGTCTAAAGTACTTAAGAGTCTAGAAGAGCATTCCAAGTACATTTGACATAGCATATTCACACTTATATGCGCACAGACATAAAGAGTCTGTACAAAGTACCTGTGGAAATTTCCCCTCAAATTTAGTGAAATATTCCTTTGGCATCTTCTCAATGGGCAAAGGGTTGAGCCTCCAGGAGTGAGGTTATCAGCCATTATTGTTTGGTGAATCCTGCAAGTATAGAAAACTTGGCAGTTCACTAGCTCTGAGAGGCATTCTTCTCAAAGGGAGATTGCTGGTCATGACCTGCTGTGGTCTAGGAAAGCTCAAAGGGTCTCACTTTGGACTGCTGTTTATAGGGTTGCAAGAGAGTGGGCTTTAGGCACAGTAATTTTTCATTCTGGCCACAATTCAGATTGGTAACTTTCTCTGAAAATCTGATAAGAAAAATATTATTCCAGTTTGGTTGTTATTCAGGAAAAAAAAGTGTTTCCAAGGCTCTTTGTTTTGAGAAGGAGCTCATTAGATAGCACTATTTCCTAGGCACAGAGAATGTTTCTGGTAAGCTCAAGAGGAGAGGAGCCCAGGTGCCATTTACTAAATCTGAGGCCTAGGGAGCATCTCTCACATAACACTGCAGCCTAGCAGAGTAAATGTGCCACCACACCCCTCTCCTGGCTACTTCAAAAAATTAACCCCATCCTGGCCAAAAGTAGGACATTATTCTGCTCTCTAAACAGGAAGGTTGGAGGTGATGGTGACCAAGAGACTAATCAAGGACTGCTGCTGTGAGGAAGGCATGGAGATGTTAATTCAAAATGTCCATGGATGTGTACGTGTTTTGCCCAGTGACAGGCTTGCCATGACTCACAAGAATAATTTAAAAAAGAAATAGAATGAGAAATAGTAACTAATCAAATGGCCTCTTTTCTTCCAGGCTTATAGAATGTTACCTAAGTGATGTAACATAAATTTGGGAAACAAGGGATAGAGAGAAAGAAAAAAATGAAGCAACAATATCCATGAGAATATATTAATTTCACAAAAATCAGTGAAAAGGCTATTTTTTTCACTATGAAACTGTGATTAAATAGCCAGTAGATGAGACAGAAAACCAGAAAATCCTAAACTACCAGTGCAAGAAACGTAATATTGATAACTGATTCTAAAAGTAGTGTAGTGAAGCTGATAAGACTGTATTTGGGAAGAGTTAACCCAAAATTTTTTGAAGTCTAACAAGGTTAATTGTCCTGCCCATCATACAGAAGCTTAAACAGCAATTGCTGCAGAAGTCTAGTAGGGTGAATGGAAATCTTTTGGAGGAAAGTAAAACCTATTTTCTAAGCTTTTTAAGATAATGAAAGTGTTAGCTGGCATGAGTGTCACCTAGAAGCATGTAAAGAACAAAAAGGGAAAAAAGTTACTTAAATTAAAAGTCAGTGTTGACATAAACTGGCCTTTAAATGAAGATGCATTTTTTTTTGGTGTGAAGTTAGATTTATAGCTGTTAAAGAAATCAGGTTCAGAAATAATCTTCCAAAAAGGGATGATGAATTTAAAAATTAATAGCTTTTCAAAGTGGAATTCAAAATGTTTGGAGTTTAATATCTGAGTTTAATATCTCCAGTAAAGGAGACTGAAATTTATGCTTCCAAAAGCTCTTTAATTCCTCTTTTCTTTTATTCTTGTTTCATCATCTTTCAATGCTACAACCCTTCCACAAAGGTAAGTGTATGTTTTATTTTGGGGACTTCTTTGTGGATCTTAGTGAAGGAGTATTGATTATAGACAATATAGACAATAGCTTTACCAGAGACTTTGGTTCTTTTAAATGAATTAGGAACACTCATAAACAAAAGAAAAATAATGCTATATTTTTATTGTTTGCATGTAGTCGTAGATGAGGTTCTATGTATGAAAATATCACTTACAGTGATCAGCAAACATAGTTTAACCTAATCCTTGCTTTTCATAAAATTGTTTAGGAATGGTTACCATTCTGAAATAGGATCTGATATGCTTCATATGTAATAAGTTCAAAAGACATTACCGTCAGGTGCAGTGTCAGGTGACTAAAAAATGGAAATATTGTACTTTCTCTCATCTTTAAAAAGGGTAAAAAGTAGGACTTTGAGAACTACCAGCCTGAGAGCCTCCACTCTGTGCCCAGGATGATCATGTAACAGATACTCCTAAGAAGCTATGCTAAGGCACATGGAGGACAGGGATGTGATTCGAGACAATGATCATGTCTTTACCAAGGACAATCCTGCCAAACTAACCTAGTAGCCTTCTATGACTAAGTGACTACATCAGTGAACAAAGGAGGGGCTACAGATGTCACTTATCTGGACTTCTGTAAAGCCTTCGGCATGGCCCCCCCAAACATCCTTCTGTCTAAACTGGAGAGAAGTGGATCCCATTGGTAGACTATTAGACGGATAAGGAATTGGTTGAACATATCCAGAGGGCGGTGGTCAATACTTAGAGATCATCAGTGGCAAGTTATTTCCCTCAGGGGTCCATATGGGGAACGGTGCCATTTAATATCTTCATTAATGACATAGATGAAAGGATCTAGTGCAAACTCCACAAATTTGCAGATGACACCAAGCTGAGTTGACACATCTGAAGGTGGGATACCATCCAGAGGGACCTGGACAAGTTTGAGAGGTGGGCACATCAGAATCTCATGAGGCTGAACAAGACCGAGTGCAAGGTGCTGCACCTCTGTTGGGGTAACAACCAGCTTCAATACAGGATGGGGGATAAACTGAGAGCAGTCCTGTCAAGAAGGACTTGGGAATGCTGGCGGATAAGAGACTGCACATGAATCAACAATGTGCGTCCGCAACCTGGAAAGCCAACCATGTCCTGGCAGTGTGGCCAGCAGGCCGAAGGAGTGCATTCTGCCCCTCTACTCCACTTTGGTGAGACCCCACCTGGAGTACTGCATCCAGCTCTGTAGGCTCGAGCACAGGACCCTTAGAGTGAGTCCAGACAAGGACCATCAAGGTGATTAGAGGGATGGAGCACCTCTCCTAGGAAGAAACCTAAGAGAATTGGGATTGTTCAGCCTGGGAAAGAGAAGTCTTTTGGGGTAACCTAATTGTGGCTTTCTAGTACATGAAGGGAGCTTAAAAATATATAGAGAGAGACTTTTTACAGGGATATATAGTGACAAGACTAGGGGAAATTGTTTCAAACTGAAAAAGAGTAGTTTTAGGTTATATATTAGGAAGATATTCTTTTCTGTGAGGATGGAAAGGCATGGGAACTGGTTGTCCAGAGAAGCTGCAAATGCACCATCCCTGAAAGTGTTCAAGGCCAAGTTGTTTGGTACTTTGATCCACCTGGTCTATTGAAAAGTATCCTTACTCACAGTAGGATGTTGGAACTAAATGATCTTTAAGGTCCCTTCCAACCCAAGCTTTTCTATTATTGTATGATCCTAAAATTCTGCAAATCTGTGATTAAGATTCTTGGTCATTCAACAAATAGACTTACATTCCTTTAGTAATTAAAGTTTACATGCAGATTACATGGTTATAAAGAAACCTCCCCACAAGCACAGAAGAGCAAAAAAATCATCTTGTAATTCCTTACCAAGAGAATACGTACGAACAAATGCTGAACTTGAATGGATGCAGTGCTTCATGGAAATTAATACCAACTTATAAAAAAAAATTGTAATGTTTTACTGTGAAAAGTTTTATTTTAGGGACTACCATAGCTAACTGTACATAAGGCAAGAGCTCTTTTGCCTTTAACTTCCTGGATCCTTTTCCCCTCACTATGCTAATTAGGATACCTTGTTATATTCCTTTCTGCACAGAACAGTACAAACTATGTTTTCACAAAGACATCTGATCAATTTTGTGTACATTCAAACAATTTGGACTTTTACAAGGAAGAAAAATCTTTCAGAGGACAGTGACTATGTTTACAAGTTAGAAATACCTAGTAAACATCCAGTGACAATTCCTGGAGGGTTTCAGAAAGCAATAAATGTTGTCTCAAGGATAAAGATAGCCAGTTCCACAACTCAATTGCTTGCAGAAGAACCTTCAGAGAATTCTTTACCTTGTGGCATTTTTGTACATTGCTGTTTACTTAGTGTTCCAGGATGTTCCTTTAATAAAAGATCTGTTATTATGTTGAATGAATCCCAGCATGAAGTCATATTCTTTCCTAAATGGATAATAGTTGAACTTCGTAATAATTTTTTGGGTTTATGAGCTCAATAAAAAATAGACCAAGTACACAGAGTAACTGAATGCTAGAGATCATTAAAATAAGTTTGAAATTAAGATATATACCACAAAAGGAGAAGAAATCATGACATATTCCTCCTAGTGCTTTTTCAAGATCATCACAAAGAAGCATATGACATTAACTTATTTACTGGACTACTAGAATTATGATTTTTATGACTGACCTTACATTTACTGGCTATTTAATCATGAAAAGGAGGTCTGAAGGAAAGTACACTTGGAATTATTGTTTGTTGTTGTTGTTGTTAGAGTTCATGTATGCTAAATTTTGTTTATGTTGGTTCCTGAAATTACAGATACAGATATAGCCCATTCTACCTATATTATAGACTAAACATGTTTTTGGCAATCTTAAAATAAGCCTCAGAAGCCAAAATAAATGTGACGGTTGAATTTACTATGAAATATACTGCATAAAGCAAGACACAGTAATAAAATTCAACTGAACATCATTCAACACACTGGGTAAAATCTATCACAGAGATTTAATTAAAAGCTAAACATGAGTAATTGGATGTACACCTTGAAAAGTTTTGAATTGCCAGTTAAGGCTCATAACTTAGAATAGGCACATATCTGTAAGATGAAATACCAGAAAGAACATTATATTCTTATAGTTGTGATCTGGATTAGTATAAGAAAAGTAAAAAAAATAATAATGGTTTGCAAATGAAGTTTTGATCTTGTTCCAAAATGCCAAGAAAATACTCATTTATATTGTGATGACTTTTTTAGTACTAATATAAGAATTTGAACATTTCCATCTCTTAACTTTTACGCAGAATGTAAATAACGTAGTGGATTTTTTTCCTGTAATTATTTATTCTCCTATTATTTTATATTGTGGGTAGACTCTCCAAAGCCAATCCTACAAAGAAAATAAAAAGCAAAGCAGAAGAACTTAACCAATGAGGCAATATGCTTGATTTACTAATTAGATGTGATAGTGAGTTTCTTTTATTTTTTCCAATCAGACATGTTTCTCAGTTCTGATTACATCTTGGATGAGAAGAAATTGAGTTTTTTTCTGGATCTTTAATATTACTGTCATCAACCTTAACTCAGGTGCTCATGCTGAGAAATCAGCAAATAATGTTTTTAGAACTCATCTGACAAGCAAGACATCTCCAGATGTGTGAGAGAATACAAATAGTGATACCCTAGGCGAGCACTATATAACGTCAGTATTCCCAGTGTCACCCAAAGCTAATCTAGCTTCTGGCTTTGCAAGAGACACTAAAGGACAAGGAGGAAAGCTCAGAATCAGAAAGTGTGTCTGTCACAGACTATTTTTTCATACAGGGCAAGAATATCTACAAATCTAGTCTTTTTACTGTTCCTCCATTTATAAGATTAAAGACAACAAACTTTTTGCTCTTTAAAGAAGATAATTATATACTAATTCTGTAGTGAAGCTATATTTTTAAGGAACTACTCAAACTTTAGAGGGATTGCATAATCAGAGGTACAATTAAGGAAGGAAAAATTCATTGATGTAAAAAGTCATGATTTTATTGAAGACAACATGAAACTTAGGCATAGACTGATAGCAAAGTAGGCATGAATTGTACGAAGACATCACTTATGTTCATATTACCTGTAGATTAAGTAGGTTCATAGGAAGCCTAATATATGTAGTGTACCCTGTTTTCTTATTGAATTAATTGTTTTTCAGCAAATACATGAATGGAAGATGCAAGGCACACCAGGATGCTACACAAACAAAAACTACCATCTGGATATGGTATAAAGATATATGCACAATACGAATAATACTTGTAACGTAAGTTGCAAATAGTCCATAAAGATAGTCGTTGCAAATAGTCTGTAAATTACTCACTAAAATTATGGTTCACATGAGAAAAACCATATTGTGCCTGTGTTTTGCTTATAAAACTTGATAGTATTACAAGAATGCCAAATTTTCAGAAAAAAAAATAAGCAAAAGCAATAGGTAATAATATTATTTTGATGGATGCAGTTTAACATTTATCATCTTAATGTACTCATCAATGTCAGTTGAAACTCTTTCAATGTAAAATATCAATGTGTTGCTTTTCCATCCACTACAATAAATCATTTCAGAACTTATGTAACAATCATTTCTATAAATAAAATACTTTCATCAGTACAAAAGGAGGTGGTTCTAATGCAGATCCTAAACAAGTCATGCTATATACCAAAGGTCCCCAATGATTTCAATAGTTTATCTTCAAATGTATTTAGTTAACGTTTAGACAACTAAATCCTGTTAAATTTGCAAAATCTCATGCTTGGAAAACAATAGGCACGGTTAATAAGTCTGCTGCCAATGAGCTAGTGATACATCCTTTTGTATTCAATGCCTTACAACAGATTTAGTAACACCATGATTTATGAAGGGCAAGTACTGACAATTCAGGAAGTGATAACATTTATTCGTAATGCCTAGTTTCCAACATACTTCATTTCAAAAGTATTGTTGCAGGTAGATGTGCTGGAAAATTGTTTCTATTGCATAGCAGTTCTGCTTCCTGAAAACTTGAAAGTTTATATGATGATACACACTGATAAACTCAACTGAATGCACACATCTAATAAATTTTTCATTTTTAACAGAAAATATAGGGATATTTAATTATTAATTAATCTCTCATTAATTTCTGAAATTGAAAACCAGGCCCCAGTATGCATTTATCAGCTCACATAATATAGGTATATAAACTAGCAGTAAGTTTTCGTTCATCGCTTAATATTAAGGGCTTCTTTTTGCAACACATTTTTAGATGTGGAATAAAGTCAGCAAAGATCCCCCAACATCATAATGCATGTCAATTTCTGATGACCTCTTCTTGCAATACGATGTAATATGGGTTCCTCATTCTGTAATCTGAGTCGTCAGTGAACCATGGTATAGGTGTAACTATAATCCTTTATGTCTTTTCAATCTTCTCTCTTCTGTATCTATGGGATGTTACAATACATTCCTTTTGGGAAGAATAACATCAGATTAGACAAACATTGTGGAGCTTTGAACACAGAGGATCACAATTTACACCACATATTCAAATACATGCATAAGCAGTTATCATTCTCAGCAGGACTGCTATTCAAATCTTTATTTCCACAAATGATAACATAGAATTTGACAAGTGATTGGCAGATACTTTGATAGAATTTCCAAAACCACAGCAAAAAAATCTTACATATTTTCAGATACAGTTAAAATTAAAAATATAACCCCCCAGTTTTGCTCAAGTCTGGACTTAGCAATACAAGGTTCAACTTAGGTATTTGTATGTTGTTTTTTTTTCTCCTAACAAAATGTAATTTGTGCCTGCAGCTACAAAAATAACGTTCAGTGACTCAACATTTGGAAGCACTGTTTTTAACTTTCTAAGGAATAGTTTCCTTTGTATTTTTAACTCAGAATCATTTATACATACATACATACATGTTACATATATATATATAAAAAACAATTTTATTTAATTGTGCATATATATAGATGTTACTGTATTCACATAAATATTCATAAAACAATAATGTTCCTTACAGGGAAAACCATACATAAAAAGCACGAAGATAATGATTCCTTTCTTTTGTCTCAGGAGGACAAAACAACAGAATAATATTACATCACTTAACAGTTGCACTTCACATCTTCAAGAAGTGTGAACTGAAATGACAACTCTGATATCTCAGTGGTGTTGTGTCATGGTATGACTATTTTTCATGACAGACAGCATCACTTGCCCATCAGACCTCACCTGAATAACACAGACTCCCATTCTTCGTGATGACCTAAACTACCCACTTGTTAATCTTTCTATGACTTTCATAAAGGGGAGATATTTTTATATATTTACATGGAAAATATTTACTTTCTCTCCAGCAGCATGTTAATAATGGCATGAGTTAAAAATGTAAATTGCCTTGCAATTTACATTTGAGTGAGTAATATAAAAATTTCAACACTTTGGGAAGTTTTTTCACTCTATTAAAAGGTTATAAATTCTGATTATGAAACACATATTTTGTCATCATGGCTAGGTGTCCTGGTTTGGACACGAGGGGGTGCAACAATGACGAGAGACTTAATAGAGATACGACAGCAGACAGTATATTTATCTAGGGACTATATGAACTATAGAACCTCACTAAAGGCACTAACCAAATTACACAAATGACAAACTGACAATATCATGCAATTAAAAAAAAAAAAAAAAAGAACAATGTTCCTCTGGGCTGGTGGTTGGCCTGTGGAGCAAGGAAAGGAAGGGAAGGAAGGGAAGAAACAAAGAAGGGCTGGTCCGAAGATGGTGACTGGTCCCACACTGGAGCTGCTGGAAAAAAGGAACAGTGAAAGGGACCCCGGGGCTGAACGCAAAGTGGAAAGATACCACAATTCCTGTCGTCGTGTGGTTCCTCCACTGGCACTGCCTAGGCCCTGAAGCTGCCACGATGACACTGCTTGGCCTAGGTACACGGAAAGGAGCAGCCGTACTTCTCTCAGCACTGACAGAAGCTGAAAAGAGGGCAGGGCGTCTGTCCTTGGTCCTTTTATAAGGGGCTCATTCTCACATTATCTTGGAGCAGCTTCCTGGGCGTGCTGCTCCCCCACTGGCCAGCAGCGCAGAGGCACCACGCCTCTTTGAGATTTCACCACGAGGCAAAATCCTGCCAAGATGCCACGTGGTGAGCACACAGGGGTGCCAGCAGCACTGCCTCCAGGAGGGGTCCCAGGGTCAGTGGTGCCACCCGCAGGGGCACTAGCTGCCACGAGTCCACTTTGTGCAGTGGTGTTGGCCCAGGGGGCCAGCTCTGCCCTGTGCGCCAGCCGCTGCTGCCGTGGGGCACGACTCCACCCCTCGCAGCCACTGGCATGGCTGCCGGGCCGTCTGCTGGCACTGGGGACAACCCCTGCCATCAGCATGGCTGCCAGGGCTGCAGAAACTCCAGGAGAGGGGACCAGGGCCTACCAGGGGCCGGGAGGGGCGCCTGCTGCCCCGGGCAGTTCGGTGGCACTGCCCCCGCCACTGCCGAGGGCCAGTGGGGTCGGCACCTGCATGGCCTCAGGGCAGGGAGTAGGCAGAGGCAGCTCCAGTCCCCTCCCGGCCCTGAGAGAGAACAGGCAGGAGCCAGGGGCACTCCCAGTCCTCGCCCGGCCCTGGGAGAGAAGGAGGCAGGAGCAGGGGCTGCCCAGGTCCCTGCCCGACCCCAGGAGAGAAGGGGTGGCAGGAGCAGGTGCTGCTCCTTAGGTGCCAGGATCATTCTCTTCCGCTGTTTTCACTCTAATTCACTCCCGGGAAAACAAAGAAGAGGTTTTAACAGGCAATTATCAGACAAATTTAGTTTCTGAAAATACCTTTTTGTCTTGACTAGAAACCAGTAGACTAATTTCATGTTTCTCTGTTTCATTTGGCCTAGCTTTTTATATGAAGTTCAGCAAAACTTGTAAAGTTACTACTATTAAAACAGATAAAACATGCATGGTGGAACATGGGATTATAACTGGAGAAGCCAACGAAAAAAGAAGTCAGTCATAAAAACAGCCAGATAAAACAGCAATCAATGAAACTAAAATTTTCTCATCAAGAATGTAATGTCTGGCTATTAAATTTCATCCAAGTGCTAAAGGGTACAGAATGCACTGCACAAGAGCATTAAAAAAATGACTGATACTTACAGTACACAAACAAATTAGCAGGAGCTGACCAAAATTATAAGAGTGTTATTGCACATGAAAGTTAGATGTCATTTCCCCTAATATAAGGTTATTCCAATTAGAGTTAACCTGAAGGTTAGCTTCTTTCATCTTTATCGTGTTTTTTGGTAGTGTTAGCACAGATATTTTGGCATCACGGAAATTATATGCATCAAAAAAATGCAGCTAATTATCAGTGAACTAGTCACCACTTACGTAGGATTGGTTTAATATCTTCAAGCAAATGTTTGCGACCCATTTATCTGATAACACCATCCATTATTGACCCATGGCATGTCCTGTCTATCTTTCTTAAGTTCTAAGTGTTTGTGTGACATTGCATTTTCTCTTTCTGGAGACTAGAATAGTTTGGAACAGTGGTGGAGGATAACATTTTGCACTCAGTGGGATTCTTTAAACACCTTAGAATTTTGTAGTAAAATTTGCCTTTGTATTTGAAATACAGATATTGTACATGCACTGTCAGAATGAACAGGATGTGGAAATTTGTGTTAATAAGCATCTAAAAAGACATTGTTTTGTTCATTTGTTTTTAAAAAATACATAGGGTTATGATTTAAATAAAATTTCATAAAGTTTAAGATGGATTATGGAGGATTACAGAATTTTTTGGTGACAAAACTGTCAAAAATTCTGGAGAATATATGAAAAAAAGCACCAAACTCAGAGAAGCTTTGAAAGATTTCTTATCATTAGTACTTGAGTTTGATTAAACTGTGCCTGTTTTCAGGGTAAAGCAGAATAAAAATCAGAGCTTTAACATATTGAAATATTTCTATATGTATTTTAAGAAAAAAAATTATAGCTAAGTACTGCCCAGTGAATACATTATTCAGTGAATTTTGTAATTTTTCTTTCAAGGAATTATTCAATTTCTTCTGAGTATTTAACTAGATTTATTTTGTGTATAATACCATCCATTGAACATATTATTCTACAAAAATATGTATTATCTAAATAAACTGTTCAATTAATATTTTTCCCTACAATTTCCCCGCTTTCATCCTTTCTTTCTGAAGACAGGTTGACAGACCTAGAAAAACTGGTGAAGTGAATCTGAGATTTTCTTTTTCTACTGAAATTCTGTTGTCATTCAAAAATATGGAGGTGAATGTGGACTGCATTTTACTTATTGCTGTCATCCAATTCCAATCCAAGCCATGTGGAACCTAGCCATGTAGACTCAAAATACAAGGACATGCTAAAAATCAAAAGAGCAGATGCTAACAATCAAAAGAGAAGATGCCAAAAACGAACTATCTGGAACATGAAGTTTCATATATTCAGAAGATGGTCTGATATGGCAGATACCATTCACACAGTTAGTTGATATACTTGGTCTTTGACTTTAATAAAGAATTTCTAACCATTCACACAGTTAGTTGATATACTTGGTCTTTGACTTTAATAAAGGATTTCTAACTAATACTACAACTGAAAAATTAATTTGAAAGGTTGCTGTGCATAAGGGAACTTTTTTAACAAATGTTTCATTAGCATATACTGTTTAAAGTCTTAGACTATATGAAGGACTAAGAGCCACTACTTTACCTCAAGTACTCAATCTGTCTGCCTGGTCATTAACTGCCCTGTGAATCATCTGAAGGTTGCAGATTACTGCTAAATTAATAAAAAGCATATTAAGAAAAAAATAAGTTGATAATGGACTATGAAACATCTTTTGCATGCAATACCGTTCAATCAAGTGTCATGTCCTTTACAAAGAGACATTAAAGAGCTCTGCAACAAAAATTAGGAAGGCAGAAGTGCCTAAGTAGTATTGCACTAATTTACTGGGTGTAAAGAATTTTCTTCTGGAACATCAGCTCTGCAAGGCAGCACTTGTGGAACTGACTTCACAGGATTGTAATGTATCTTTGAGGTGAGAAATAATCTTTCTTTCTCTAGTATAAGGTGAGATATTTGTGTTGTACATTTATATCAACTTTCAAATGTTAGGTTAAGATGATTCCATGGTGGGGTTTTGGGTCATTTTCTTATACCATTAGAAAGGTTGACTTAGAATCTCTTACTCTTGGTCGTCTTTCTTATAATTTCAACCTGCATTTTCTTAGGGCAATTTATTAATGAGCTAACACTGTTCATTATTTAGCTTAAAAAACTCTCTTTAGTCTGTGATTTATTTCTGTCCTGATGAATAAACACAGATAATGAAAACACAGAGAGCAATATAATCTTTTTCAGACTTTATTGTATCAAGGGAAACAAGCAAGCTTTTTTATTCTTTCATGTTCTATTTGTAGGAAATTTGTAATGTAATCAAAACAGGTAGCAAGAATAATTATATGTATTTAATATTTAGCAGATTCAGTCATGAATAAGCTATCCATTGTCTGACCATCAGATAGCACAAGGAACAAAAAGTCACTGCCTGCCACAAGGCACTTAAGTTCAGGCCCAACAAAGGGACATAAACACCATTTTATGTAGCGTGGTAAGTGCAAAAGACTCCTGTGATAAAGACACCTACATTTAAAATGTCCTTCCACAGCCACACATGCTGGCTGCTACAATTTGCATATGGCAATCATCTACTAAGAACACTTTCTTGAATGTAATGGTTCGCGGCAGTAGGCATGGAGATGCAATGTCAGATGTTGCACATGCTATCCTTGCAGTTAACTATATTCAAAAACCTAATTTATGTTCTCAGGTACTGTAGCCTCCACACGGTATGACTCATAACTCATTAGATACAAGAAAATAACATGCAAAGAAGCCAATGGACTAATCTGGTCGTTGCAGGAAATCAACAAAGGAAATTCTGATTCTGTTACATTCCACTGAAAGTGTATCTTGACCAAAAATGCAAATCTCTGATAATATTTTGTCACTCGCCTATCCCACATCGTCCCTTTTAGCCATCAGCACGCTTGCAGCAAGCATGGGTAGAGCCCTTCCCATATCTTCGTTCATGAAGCCTAGCCATGATGATTGTCAGAGATTTGAAGGTTTTATATATACAACTTCACTTAAAGAAGTTGTAAATACGTTTTGCAGCCACTTTAATAATTCAGAGTTCCTATCATAACTATATTTGACAAGAAATAAGCATTTCATATTGCATATTTTATATATACTTGTATATTGCATGCTTTCACAATTTTCCGTGACAGGACTTTGCTTTTTTGACAAACAGGTATCGGCCAAGGAAGATTCTTTTTTCGACTCTTGCTTCATACAAGAAGGGCCTTCAACAAAAGACAGTATTTCCATGATTAGTAGACTACATAGATCTGTCTTCAACTTTCCAGCTCGCTTCTTCTCTTGCTTTCATATAAAAAAAGGTGTTTTGATACTGATTTTGATGAAATACCACGAATAGTTCTGTCATAATAACAAGCTTTTCCATTATTGAAGAAAAATGACAAGTAAAAGTCACAGAAGTTTTGAGTGCAAAATCGAGGTGAAAAACTGGTTAAAGTCAGTGAAACTTGGCAGATGCTATCAGCTCTTGGTTCACTGTCATTAAAACTTCCTATGCAGTATTATATGTGGTAACTACAAGACTTTTAAGCCTTTCCTGGAAACATCAAGCCTCAAAGAGTCAGGATGATACAAGAGATAAATATTACAGCACTCTCCCCAGTAATATCATGAGCCAGAAAAAAAAAACAAACATACAAAGGAAATTTTGATATTTGTACAAAAATCACAAGCAGTGAGCCTTCTTTCTTTCATATTTAATAAAGATCTTTCCAGTCAGCTGCAGCTGACGATAAGTATAATATCTTTAAATGGTTAATCCAAGGATCACAGCTCAAGTGCTTTATGTGGTTAGGAGCAAGGAAAGCTGTTAGTAGACTCAGTGTGCATTTCATAAATCCAAGGATTTTTTATTCCTTTTTTCTTTTTTTTTTCGTTGTTCGTTTGGCTTTCTACTATATCTTAAATGCTTTATTTTTCAGAGGAGAGATAAGACTTGGTTCTTCACATAAAACTACAGCTTAGCCATTACTTAGTCTTTCTCTGCTACAGAAAAGGTCCTGTCTGTGCACAGATGTCTCAGATTAAATTGTATCTCACAGTCCTTACAGTGCTCAGTACTAGATGAACTGCCAAAAGGGCCGTAGGCAAGAACTAAATTGCTTTGGTTTCAGTACACAGTGAATTTGGCTCAGACAAGCTGAATCAGTACATTAAATGCGAATCCCTCACAGATTTGAAAGCAGCCTTTAGCACAATTATTGACTGTGAGTGATGATTATGTCTAATTGAAGGAGACTTTTGCTACCTGTAGCTCAGTTGGAGTCCATGAGAGCCACAGCAAGGCACTGCATCTTAATTCAATGTTCCAGCTTGAAAGAAGCAATTGAACCTAAATCCTGAAGTGTATACACATGGTCGATAAACTTTAATAAACTTTACAGGTTCAGTAACTAGACTGAGTGTATATAATTCAATTTTTTTAATTCAGGAAGGGAAAATAGCTAACAAGTATGTTAGGCTACAATAATGTATTAGTTCATCTCATGCAGAGGCCCTCTCAGTAAAAGGAAAATATATGGTTTCATGCTTGTCTTTGGAACAAGTCATAAATCTGTTGTTCTGTATACTATGTTAATGCTCTACAGGTGGGAGATTACCAGGTTACTTGGCTATGACCCAACTTCCAGTAAATTTGTGAGGAAAATAAAATAATTTGACAATTTTGCATCTTTTGCTATTGAAGTTATGCCAGTAATAAAGAGAAATTAATGCTATTCCTAATAGATTCTGCCTCTCTCCCCAAGATTTTTTGGCGTGTTTTTGTGGCATAACAACACTATTGTACAAAAAAATGATGATACTCTGTGTCTCAATCCTTCCAAAAAACTTTATTGATTTTTTCCAGTAAATAAAAATAGATATTCTCAGGGGCCCTACAATCAGAATTGTGTTTTCCTTCTGTTCTATAAAAAAGTAAAAAATCTGTCAATGTGTTCACAGCAAACATTTCCCTTCCACAAACATTTGTTGCGATCTATTAGATCTTTTCTAGGCTTAGGTTAAGTTCCCTTGGCATCATTATTACAATAGCATTCATACTCTGTAACAATGTATTTTGCATATTTTCCATGAACATGCAACTGTGTGAATCATGAAAACTTTCCATTTAAATTGCTTCCTTACTAAATAACTGATATAAAAAACAGATATGAGCCATACAGGTTGGTTGTTCCCTCATTCTAGGAGCTTCTTTACATATTTTGTAAACCTGAGCTTTTAGAATTAATTTTAACCTTTTGTTGGAAAAATTATATACGTTGTAGGCTGCGTAAGCAACAGGGAATGAAGGATGTAAAGAGAGATATATGGTAACACATTTTGGCAAATTTCCATAATCAATAGTACAGAAAAATCCTTGAAATTTATTATGAAGTATCTATGCTTGCTACACACAGACAAACCCACACACATTTCTACTCTATGTCATTTCAGACTGACTATGGAACATCAGAACTAGATCTGTACACCCTATGCATACTGTCTGTAATTTCCTATATTTAAAGCCGCAAAAGCCTTAGTGGTCTGCTAACAGAAAGGTTTAAATTCACAGCACAGCCTGCAGTCTCTCGGGTTAATAGACTAACTAATGGTGACACTATGAAATTTTATAGGTGCATAAACTTTATGAACAACATACTTTTTGTTGTATGGTTTACAGGTATATGATAAGAACAAGTATGTTTTTCCAAGATTTCAAGAAAGCTATAGAATAGTTGCTCCCTCTGTTTTTCTCCCCTATACTTTACTTTCTGGGTTCTTCATTACTAAAATCATTTTGCCCGTACTTATGTCTTATTTATCTTGGCTCATTGTTCTCTTTTGGATATGCTGTTTCTTCCAGAAAATCTTCAGATTTTCTAATTATAACTACATGCACTCAATTCTTTCTGAACTTTATTACCACCATCTTCATGCTTTCTCGTGTTATTCACTTTAACCAAGCAATCATCATCTAGCTATGAGATCTCAGTATTCTTTACTAAGTGCCTTGGATTTCATTTCCCTTTCTAATTGCAGAATGCCTACTCTATTCTTCTTGTGTTCTGGATCTGGCATGTTTCCACTCTCAGTATCATTCTTCCCTCAATGCTTCCTCTTATTGCACTTAACAATCTTCTTTCCAACACTAGTCAATTTTTTCTTCTCATGTTTTCAATCTTCCTCTTCTCAGTCTTTTCCCCCTCTCATCGTTTAGGTTGGCAAATCCTTAGCACTGACAGAACAGGTGAGCAGATCTCCTCAACCCAGATCTGTTTTCCAACTGCACTTCAACCCATAGACACCACCAGCAAAATGACAGGGTTTGGAACCAGAATCTTTAATAAGTGTTAGAGAGTTATTTTTATGCAGAGGTTTATGGAATTTGTCTTCTTCATTTCTCACTATTGCTTATTTCTTTTTTATGTCTTTAATTTGTAAAGCACTTCTTGCATTTAGCCTTTCTCTAGACAGGAAAATTAAAGACCTCTTCAGAAAATAAAAGAGTGAAAAATACCCATAAAGCCGATTATTCATAAAAAAACTCAAAGAAAACTTTACAATCATTCCTTAAAAATAATTCAGGTTTTGTTTGTTTGGTTTTTTAAATATTAATTTCTTTTATAGATTTATCTGGAATGGCTGGGCTTGAAATGCACAGTTGCCAGAGAAGTATCTTTTGCTGTCTTCAAAATTACCTACTTCTTGTCATGACAAAAATGTGTTCATTTGGTTTCCAGAGGGCTGTTTTTTATATTTCCAGACTTTGTGTTAATTGTACTCTAAGTACCAATTGCACTGAGTATTCTCTATTTCTATACCCAATCTATAACATGGAACACAATTGGCCTACAGATTTGGGAAGTAACATTTGGCTCAGCAGCAAAGTTATCACGACAGAAGCCACTCCCAGCTGTCAGTTTCTGTTTCTGTTGACTGATAATATTTCACTGCAGTTTAGGGGTTTTTTATTGGAAATACTGCAGTATTCCTATATTGGGAGCCAGGTGAAACACAGTTGCCCATAAATCTGAGAGACTCTATAACTGGACATATACCTGGGAATAGAGTTTCAGTACCTTACATGGAAAATCTCAGATTCTGATTTTCCAGATTGATCTGCTATGAAACTGCAGCTGAGGAGCTATATCCACAATCAGATCCCAAATCCTCCAACAGATAGATATTCTCTTGAACACAATTGTGGGGGAAGCAACAACTTCTTGAGAATGGCAGCAGATCCCATTTCCTGGTCCTCACTGAATTTTGAAGTCAACAGAGCCAGGAGCTGCTGTCTTACATAGAAGGAAATATGTCACCTACTCAAGTGACCAGTAACATCTTCCCTGCCAAGCAGAAGGGCATGCTGGATTATATTCACCGTCTGCCAATAAAACAAATCTCTTATTTAATAAAAAACTGTGTAACAGTGGAACATACTGTCAAGAGAAGTTGCAGATACTCCATTCTTTTAAGTGTTCAGGGCCAACTTAAGTGGGGCTTTGAGAACAGTAGTTTTATGAAAAGTGTCTCTGCCCATGGCACAGAGGTTGGAACCAGATGACTTTAACATCTCTTCCAACTCAAACCATTCTATGAATATTGCTCTTGTATCTATTGTTCAGAACACAGTTCTAAAACCTACTGAGAAAATTCTTCTTTGAAGGTGAGTCACACTTAGAAAAAGACAGCTTGCCATTACTAGAAATTACTTTTGTGCAAGGGGCAAAACTCTGCGGCGAGAGTCAGAAGGTCTTAAATTTCAAATTCAAATGGTCAAAATTATTCTTCTCCACAACATATAGTTAGAAAAAACTTAATTAATGCATTAAAAATGACAAAGTTTTCCCTTTTGAGATTTTAATGAAAATTTAAAACTTTGAAAAGAAAACTCTGTAACTCCTATTTACAAATTCATCAAAAGATTGTGTTTCATGAAAATATTATTCTTCATGACATACTATATTTTAAAAAAATAAATGAAAGCAGACTTTGAAATATGCTGTTCTGAAAGTAAATTTTGCCATTTTTAAGTTATTTTAATTTCATTACCATTATGTCATATATTATAATAAAAATAAATCTGAAGAAAAATATTTCAATCATTTTAAGGAAAAATATTCAAAAATATGTTTTCATTTTGCTATAGAAAAAAACTGCAAAAAACTAAAAATTATTTTTTTCTCTGAAACATAAGATCCAATTCTCACAAAGCTATATTTTTTGTCCCACAGGCCCTAAGCACCCCTCTAAGAACAGATGTGTTATGAAGGAAGAGCAACAACAAGGGGCTTTTTTTGTTTACAGCATTGGATAGGGATTTAACTGAATTTAATTATTTCAGAGCATACATTTCATGTGGCCAGACTTGCTCAACTCAAGTTGAGTGGATGACTTCCATTCATTTAGAAAATTCTAATAGGACATCAAAGTGATATGTGGTAGTAATGCCTCAGAAAGCATGTTATTAGCAAAGATTAGATTTGCTAACAGATAATGTAACAAAACAGCTATAGATATGGCAATCATACTGGTATAAATGGGGTGAATTCTTAATGTTCATAATTGCTTTTTGAGGTCCCAGAAAACATTGATATGCACTGTTCAGCACACACTTTAGATGTCATGCTTATATTAAATATTTCAAGTCGAATTTGCTAGAAATTTTTAGATATAGGTGAGGAAAACACATGTATTCTACCTAAAAAGAAAAGAGATGCTAGGAACTTATAGTACCTTAAATCTGATACCAACTGCTGACTACAGAACTTAGTTATCATAGCCTTTTGAATTTTGCCTAGGTTAAAACGTCTTTAAAGTTATAACCCTAATAATCGAAACTTGGATTCAGGGGTCTGGTCTCTGTACTAGCGATATAGACAATATACAATTTTAATATTGTTTAGATTAGACCTGGGCTCTGCAAATAAATGCACTATGCAACCAGTAGTATCAGGAGGAATAAGTGACTGCATATGTTCAACTAAAAAGCCCTGGGAAAAAAATCTGTTTTTTTTTCAGGAAGAATCTCAGCACTCTCTCAGAAATCCCATACCTGTAAAATACCTTACATTTTGTGAATTTTTTGTTCTTCAGTTTTGAGGTACCTATCACAGTAAAAAACTTCTACTGACGTCAGATAAACTAGCTTTCTCAGTAATTTATCCTAATTAAAACTTAGAAAATCATGATGCACTGAAATACAAAATAGTATTAATAGCAGAATAAACCAGTAAAAGACCGAGATTAGATGTGCAATTTTGGCTGTGAAAGAACTAATAGACAGAACAGGTAGGCTGAGCTTTGTGGTCACTCAGCTCAAAGAAAGGTTTGTCTTCACAGAGACTGGAAAGTCATCAGTGTTTCTGGACTATCTGCATCTATGCATGCAGGTCTGCATCCCTGCTGTTTCCCAACACCACTTGAAACTTCTGGTCCTATTTGCACTCATTTCATCTGACCCTGCCAGTGTAGCTACCCAAGCAACTGAAGGTGAGGTGATGGTGGTGTGAATGCTCATCCTCAGCTGCCTGCTTATTCTTAAACATCAAGTTTTCTGCAACATAGGACTCTACAAAATATTCCTAAACAAATAATTTCCAGATAAATAATCCAGAATTACACATTGATTTTCAGCTAGTGCTCTTCCAACTAGCTGTTCATGCTTCTTAAAAATTCCCACTACAAACTCCTCTGCCAGTCACTTTAGTATGAGCAGCACAACACACTCTCTATGTAAATTGTATTTGTTCTACAGATATTGCAAGTTTCCTTGCAGCATTTTAACATTTGATTCTATTTTTCTATGCCAATTTCAGCCCAGACCTAGTTCTTGTCTCTTTAAGTCCTCTATTTTTAAGATTATTTTAATAATCAAGATAAAAGAAATTCTGGCAGCAGGTGCACGTGTTTATAGTCAGTTTGAACTTGACCAAGTACAATCCTATTAGATGGGAACTGTGTTTGTGTGTGTATGTTTCATGATGCACTGATTAAAGATGAGCCATTTTTCACAAAATGCTTTTCTATTCCTATTCATTTAACATTGAAATAGTGGGCTTTCACTTCCACCCATGAACTGACTTGTGACTCTCTCATATTCTCTGAGATTATACCTCAAAATCCAGAACACAGTAACAAAACATGGCACTAAGTCAGCTACCCGTCTTTTTGCTTTGCTTGTCGTAATAATGTCCAGAAAAACAACACATTTGATGCACTATGGCTGGTCCCAGGTACAAAAGGCATGTTCCTGAAAATTCAGAATAGAAACATGTATTTAGCCCAGACTTTAACAGATTAAGTTAATCACGATATGCTCTACTTTCAAAATCACCTTTGCAGTTGGTTATAAATACACTATGCTATGTGTAGTGTCCAAGACTCACGAAGTTCTGAAATGTTTAAAATAGGTTCCCCAAAAAAATCAGTATACTTATGTGGACCATCATCTACAATGAAAAAGCACATGAAATTTGCAGTAGAGACATGCTTAGATAAAACAATTCTTTGTGGGATCAGCTTGATCAGCATGACTTTTCATGCCTAACTTCTATAATAATGACGATCAGAACACAGTTTATAGAGCTGAAGAATCATTTCAATTCTGCATTAAATTCTGCATTACACAGCATTGACACAATGGTGATCAAATTCTGCACCATAGAGCAAAAATATAATGCAGAATAGCTTCTTTGCAATGTTTTTGTGTTTTGGTTAGAATTTAAGACTGATTTGATTTTTGGAAATATTGAGTAGGTGGCTACTAATGTTAACGAATTTCATTAATGGGTTTATCACTTTTTATACCTGCTATTCAGGTTTATTATTTGACTTGCTGTGAACAACAGCAGTTGTTCTCTTGTCAGGGAATCTCTCAGCCAGCAGTCTTATCACATGTCAGTGGCCCTAAGAGGTAGATGATGGGGGAATTGGTTTGGTAAAAGTGTGATAAAAGTGTGACATTCCACTTAATAATTATGTTTTCATTGAAGTAGAAAATTTCATGTTTCACTTGTACCATATAATGGCATCTGGAAGTGGTTTTTTTTCTAACCATGCTATTTGAGGCCTATGTTAAGTAAAAGAAATTGTCATTCTGCATTTCAGTAGGGGCAATAGAGAAGGGGTCTAATGTAAAGATACTTCCGACCTAGAGGAACCAAAATGCTCCCAGCCTTGATGGCATCATGTTGGATAAAGGTTATTCTGCTGTATAAACACTGCCCTCTCCACACATATACACAGAAAACTAGAATCATCCCTGGATTATTACAGCTGGCTTCCACTATGACTGAAAAAGGTTAAAAATGCATAGGCAGCTTTTTATGTCTTTTCCTACCAAGTGCATGTCATTTCAGCAAAAAGATAGAATTTGATAAAGGCTCCTTATAAGAATTATTATGAGCATTTTATTTTAGAGGAGGAAAAATGAATAATTTTTCCCTTTCCTTTATGGCATGCAAACTCCCTTGCATTTACACATTATGCAAACTTCAAGGAGAAAGCAGTTAGTATGTCAGAGAACCAGCAATGATAACACTGGAGCAGAGCAGTCTGCAGCAGTCTCTTTAGTTTCACGACAGCCACATTAGTCTGGATGTTAGCTGCTTCTACTTAATTGGATTGCTTGCATAAATTGCAATACAAGGTGGACATGTGATAGCTTTCTTTTTCACCAATCAGTCATGTCAAGAGAACCTTATGTATTTTATATAAAAAGTAGAAAAAATTATAATTTGAAGAGATGAGAGGATGGTGCAGGGTAAAAGCTCATATTCTTTCTTTATAACAGATAGCCCCAAGTTGTAGAGGCCATTATTTCTTGCATTTTCAGAGCAAATGAACTTGACAGATGGCTGTGTCACCTAAACCCCTACCTACCAACTTGATTATGCAGAAAACAATACAATAGAAAAGAAATCATTACTGAAGGAACCCGGTTAGTCCACAGAGGGCTGAGCGGTGCAGAAGAACAAAATTACAGTTGTGGAATTGAACAGCAAGAATACATTTAACATAAAGTGGGTTACAGCAAGGCAATCAGTCATGGCTAAAGCTATTGTCTAGGCTTGCTTGCATGGTATATGAAGTAATCTGTCATCTACCACTGAATTTATGCTTAGTTTATAGTAGAAAAATACAAAGGCTTTTGCCAGGGCATGTTTTGGTAGTCTTAAGTAGCTCAACTATGGAACTACGAAATTAAAATTATGGGAATTCAGGACATTTTTTCTGCTTTCATTTTGTTTTGGAGGAAATTAGCACCAATGTAATTCTTCTCTCTTCTCCCCTGTTACTCAAACATTAAGCAAATCACACCACTTAAGGAAAGACAAAACAGCCTGGGCAAGACAAATACTCAGCACTAGTCCAGATTATACAGCACTACCATTACTCCATAAAAAGTTACTCTGGATTTGCTTAAAGTCTGGCTATTGTAGCTATAGAACAACATCCAACAAGGCAGGAACAGAACAAGGCAGCACCTATTCCTGGTGGTCCAGTCCCCACTTTGTTAATTTTTACACATTCTTTGCAAAAAAATCTATAAGTATTAATACTGTTTCTCAGAGGTATTAGTATATGAGCTCATACATAATTCACAATAAAATGTGCTTCCATTTTATTTCTGTTTCTCCCAATAGTTTCAAGCAATATGATCTATTACTATATGCTTCAGGGCTTACCACCTGGTAAGATCTCATGTTAATGTATTTCAATTAACTACTTTTGGTATAATTCACATCTTCTAGTTTGCCTTTAACACCTTTAAAAATATCAGTTTTAGCATGCCACATAAGCAGAAAGTTCAGTTGCTTCAATTTTGCAATTCCCTTTCAAATACTTATTGAGAAAAGTCACATCCTCAAGAGAAAATATCCCTTTTTTTCTTTTCTTTGAGCCATGTCTGCATACTTTGTTCATAAAAGCAATGCAACTCACTAAAATAGTTGTAACTAGATTTTATTGGATTTTTTTTGTCATGCAATGAAGCTTAAATGTTGTGACTTCAATTTATTCTAATTCTTTTTCACGAAACAATAATCAAGTCATGAACCAAAAGAAAACACATGGCTAGACTAGAGTTATCTTCATATAGAAGACTCAAATTTGATAGATGTTGTCTTCAGTACTCAAATTTCATTCCGCTTATTCATTACATAGTGTAGGAACTTCTGAAAAATCTTCAGACAACTAAAAAACTACCAGTGAAAGAACCAATCAAAAAGAAAGCCTGATAACCACATCACTTATGAATCAATTCATGAATTTACAACAAAACAAAGCACACATAAAAAAAAAAAAGAGAGGCATTAAGTCTTAGGGAAACAGGCAATCCCTCAAATATAGAACCTCAACCTGGATTTTTTTTTAATTCAGTCAGAATCTCTTTTGATATATATGTCAGCTTTTTAACTGTTGGCTAGTGAATTTACATAGTCACTATACAGGTACCTGTCAGTAACTGCAAATTAGGACTCATCTGGCTAAAAAGACACAATTAAAATGCATGTATTTGCAACACCATCAAATTACTTCCCTCTGTAGTGGTGTGTCAGAAAGAAGTGTTTCTCAATACAGCTTGGTTTCTACTGTACTATGAAGGAAGATACTCCACCCCTTCTTCGTGTTTTGTACAACATCTTTCTTTCAAACATAACATGATACGGATTATAAAGAAAAAGAAAAATATCCCCATATTAGCTAGATTTTTAAACACACTTATAATCACCCTGCATCTTTTTCTACTCACCTCATTTCTTCTTTCATTAATGTGGACTCTATGCTCAGGTTTCATACTAAGTTTATTTGTTTATAGAGGGGTAAATTAAAAAGGTTAGATGCAGGTGATGGAGAGTCAAGGCTACTGGGAAAACCAAATGGAATGGGTAAAAAACTCCCCCTATAGAACACAGTGGACTTCCGTCCCAGAAATAGCTCTTCTTTCTCAATTATCAGACTTCTCTGATATTCAATATGTACATGACTGGTTCCCACTTCTGCCCTGTCCTTTTTTGGGACAGTCACACACTCACATCACTGGAAACTCACCCCAGTGGCAGGTCACTAAGCATCCAGGAGTAGCAGTCTCACTCCCAGAACTCCTCAGCATCCTGAGAAAAAGACAAGGAAGAAGATGGAGCCTCCAAAAAAGAAGAATCTCATTCTTCATTTCTCTGCCACTTCCAAGCCTTATGCTGCCATATTTAAAGCTGTCTGAGCCAGATATAGCCAAATATTCTTTGAAATATTTCAGCCTCAGCCTATGATGCAACCTGTGCAGGTAAAGCTATCAGTGACATACAACCAGAAACTTCATGATTCACTGCAGAATGCCCCAGGAAAACCAGATATTTAACAATGAAAGCTTATCTACAGAGTCTAGATGTAAACCAAGTGTTAACTTTGTCATGTGAAGCATTCTGAATCCATGACAGTACAAAAGCAAGGAAAGAAATAAGTTCTGTAGCCTGAACATGACAGTTTAGATGATAGCAACTCCTCTGGATGAGACTTTCTTATGGAGCAATACCTGGACAAATACTTGCCCAAAACAAAAGTGAAATACTCTCAAAGGAGACGCAGAAGAGCAAATCAAATCATTACACTTCAGTGGGATAGGATATCATCCACTCTGGAGTTCAAATAAACCTTAAGCAACTGTGTAACTGGCAAAATAATGCAATTTATATTAAAAACAGAGAAAATTATCTTGGCAAATGACTCAATCTTCTTCATAAGAAGTGACCCTAGCTACCATAGAGCAGAAAGGCTTATTTCAGTGTCTAATGTACTGACATGGAAGAGAAAAACACAGATTTAAAACTTCTAAAAGAATTGACCTCTTCAGGAAAAGTTCTTCAGTACTGAAACTAAGCCAGATTTTTTTCACTCTTTTGAACAACAACACTAATGGTCTAGCCATGGCAAACACGATGTCTTTGCCATATTCAGAATTTAGACACACATACACCTTGATATTGATATTATACATTTACCTTTTTTTGGTAAAAGTACTAACTACAATAATCTTTTTCAGTTCTTTTGATTCCTATCCAGTTCATCTTCAAAAAATCATATTGTATCTTTCCATCATTGTTCTTGCTCCTTACAAAAGGAGGAGAAACTCAAGGGTTGCAAAAATGCAAGGAAAGAACAAAAAGTTTCAATGATATATCTGGAAATCTAGTAGGTGATGATTCAGTGGATACACCTGACATTTAGTTAGGAACAACATTTAAATTCTAGAGGCCTTGTATATTAATTTATTGATATATGTCTGTGTCACCTCAAATCCTGTACTGGGCTGGGATAGAGTCTAACAATTAGGTTCAAAACAAGTTTTCCTTTTCTCTGTGCTTATTAAATCCCGAAAGAATTGAATAATTCATTTCCCTTCCAACAAATTAAATTAGTTCAGAGGTAAATTTTTTTAACATCAAGAACATTGTTCTTTTCTGCCTGAAAAGCTCACAACCTAACAACAAGCAGTTTAACACAGCCTTATCAAAACCATTCCCCAAGCTTCCTGATTTCAGACAATTTACTCCCCTCCCTTCATGTGCAGTCAGAATCTTGCCAGAGCAAGCCATGCTTCTCTTGCTACTCGAATTCCCAATATCCGTCAGATTAATGCCAGGATAGGATGTAACAGTGATCCTCTTTTGCTGATGCACTCTGAACAAAAAAATATCTCTCATTTGAAACTAAACAGCAGATTACAAGAATCACATTCTCCCTCCTCTAACCTCTGTCTGTGTTTTCACTTTATCCAGGGGAGATTTTGATCTAGCCTGTGTCATTTCCTGGTGTACTTTCAGCCCTTCACCTGAGTCAAAGACACATGTTCCTCACAGGCTAAAAATTGCTTTGAGGAGCAACTTTCCTCATGCTTCATATTTAGCATATCAGCTGCTTGTTCAGCTCAATTTTTATGTGTTTTTCTGTAGAGTGAGTAAAAAAAAAGCTTTCCAGTTTCTGTGCAAAATAAATGTATGTATGATTAATTACTCTATTCGATATTATTAACCTACCGAGGATATTTTATTTTGATTAGTGAGCTGAGTGCTAGTGTGATTGCAAAATCTAGAGATAAGAAAAGTATCAGCAAGTTCCTTTTCCTAGCAGGCTATAGTTTTCCCTAGATGTATGTCAGATAATAGTTGTTCATCTTGCTTTAAATAAAAATCTCACCTTGGAGTTTATACCTTGTCTTTATCTCCTCAAGTAATGATATTACTGTTTGGAATTTTTATTAAAAACAGTGCTTTTTTCCTTTACATTGAATCTGCAAACATAATAAATGATGTGAAATTGATAAATTGCTGACATTGCAATTTTGCAGCTTATGAGGTGCACTTCAATAAGTATTATTCACTGGCTGCAACTATCTTGCTTGTATGCTGCTAGAACTGGAATTCCTTCAGACCTAGCAAGCCTCCTAAATAACCCTGGGACTAACTTGGACTGCAGGAGTTTTGCAGACATGTCAAGCTATAAGCTTCATTTGCTTTCAGTAGCAGGTGACATTGGGAACATTTACAGACTCCTGGTACGAGTATTAAGGCAGATGGGATATTTAGATGAAAGCAATCTGTGGCATCATTCCCTGCCCATTGACATGAAAGCTACATACAAAATGGATCACTCTAATGGGTAGCACATAAACCTATTTTCTTCTAAAGAGTCTCTATACAATATATGAATGTGAAACTGGCACAGCTGTGGTAACTAAATTTCTGTCTTTCATTGGTTATTTGTTTGCTGAATTATAATTCTAGAAATGAGAAAGTATGCAAATTGCTCTATGAATTTAAACTATTAACACATACATACAACTATGTCTAACTATTGCTTTTGTAGTGTCTGAGGTGAAATAATCTGTTTTCTTTAGCAGCGGGCTGTAGAAGAGTGAAAGTACCAGGACTTGATCCTGTTGTCACCTATACATGTATTCTGCTTATAGAAAGAAATAATTGTATACTCTGACATTGGCTTTGAAGGATGAATCTCACCTTGCTCTAAGAGTTCAAAAACCACTATGGTTTGCAACTTTAATTCTCAAAAACTTTTTTCGTATTCTACAACATGCTGCAAGGCAGTTCACAATTCTTAGTTGTTCACAGCATTAATTTACTTTATTGATGACATCATCAGTATTTTGTCACTGTAGAGTTTAGTTGTCCTGAGTAAAGCTGACCATGGAAGTTTTGAACATTGATTTTTTTTTTCCCCCCCTTCTCTAGCATAAGACAATGATTTATCATCTTCTGGGACATCAGCCAGAGGCAAAAAATAGCTCTAATAATATACTCTGAAGTGCCTTAGACTGACTATGTATTTAAAAACATGGTCAAATAATATGCTGTACTTGGATAGAGGAACATCAACCAGCAGGTAAGACAGGAAAGCTTTTTATACAAACAAATGACACCTGCCACACACTAAATAGAGAACCCAATTCTCTTTGAAAGAAAATTTAGAGATTTCTTTCACTTGTATTTGAATGTATTGCATTTTGAACTGAATAATAATTCCATGAAATCCATCTCAAAATTAGATAAGACAGAATAAAGCACAAGTTTCATGTAGAAACTTTTTTTCTCAGTACGGATTTAGATTTAGACATCACTAATTTTTAAAATTTTCTTTCCTTGACATTATATCACAGTGCAATGACATTATATCATGTTACAATCTCAAGAAAACCCAAATCTAATGCAACAGAAGACCGAAGAATTACAACCATTACACTACTTACAGAAGGAGCATGAAGGCAAGGATGAAAAAGAATTTCATAGGATTCCTATCTTTCTGTTACTTCATTAGATTCATGCATGTGCATGCATGAAAGGAAAACAGATTGGATGCAATTAGTTGCTACATTTCCTTAGGTGACAAAGCTGTCTATTTCCTGATTTATGTAGCAGTCCCATAAGCAGTCATATTGGCACTACTGATACAGCAGGAAGAAGGAAAATCAGCAGTACAAGGATGGGAAAAAATGGCAAAATGTTAAAGGAGAAAGGATCTCCTTATGCTGAAGGGAGAAGAAAGAAAAAAAAAAGCAAAAAAGCAGATAGTTGGAGGAATGCATTTTACAGATAAAAACTAATTTTAATTGAGGAAGCAACTAGAAATAATTTACAAACAAATTTTTAAATTGCTCTCAGAGTTAAAACATCTCTTATATGCAAAAGCTCAGAAATAAAGAGTGGAAAATATATATTTTTTTCACTTTGGATATGTGCAGGCTAAGCAAAAAGAGGTGCTTCAGGCATATGTGGGTAAGTAATGACAAATATTTACATTAACTGCATTTGGTTTCTTTGTTATTTGCTTTCCTGCAAGTTTATTTGAGAAAATTTTTGGTCTTCTAAATGTTCATTTGCAAAAAATAGAGTACAAAGATGATGTGTTTATAAACATGTTATGAACTTCGGTTACATGCAGAAATAAAATTTATTTTGGTGTTGAATAGCAAGCATTTTGGACAGGACAGGAACCGTTTATATAGGTCACATCATTCAGTTGTTAATACAGTCATTCTTACACTGTTAGTAGGCCAGATTTCAAGTTGAGGTAAATGGATCTAGCTTGATAGTTACATGATGCTTTGCACTCCCATATTTTGACAGCTTTACCTCATATAGATAGATTAAAAATTCTGTAATTCCAAGTGTTCACATGCTCAAGAGAATTAATTTATTTCTCTCAGGCTGTAATACTGACAAAGAACACTTTCTAGTTTGTGTTTTATTGGTTGCTTTTTTTTGTTTTAATTACAGTACATTCAAGACTGTTAATCAATCATAAAATAACTATTCTAATTTATTGTTACTTTATTGTAGTAGTGAATATCTGCATAAAGTCAGATTAAACATGTTAAAGCCTCCTAGGGTCCAGTCCGATGGTGAATCTTATGAACACCAGATTATGTTAAATAAAACAAAAGTTTGATATACCTTTTCCTAAAACTGTTTCTACATGACAAAATTATCCTAAAAATAGGAATTAATTCTCTCTTCTTCAAGAGTGAAATCAGTAATTATTTTTTAACAGAAATGCATTGACTCCGTATTTTACTGAGAGTTGTCTTCTTATCTTTCAAAATCTGTCAAGCTTTTAAAAAATTACTTCTGCATACTTATTTCTCTGTAGGAGTTCACTGCAACTCATACTCTATTTTCTCAAATAGCTCTTATATAGTTATGCCCTTTCCAGTGCATCAAAAGCACAGAATTTAATGTATTTTCACTCCTTCGGGCCTTGGATCTTTTTAATGTGTGAGTTCACCACCTCATTAGTCCAGCAGACCCTCTAAGGCTGTACAAGAGTGGTGTACAAGAATGGTGCTCAATGAATACTCTCAAAAGTCACTTCTCCTGCTTATTTAGCTTGCCAGGATGAACAGATTTCAAGTAACAATTTTCACTCTCTTTGCGCAGCCATTTCTGCTGCAGGAATTGCTTGGAACCAAGTAAGTCAGCCACCAAGAAGAAAAATTCTCTTCCTTTCCCCTGTGTAGGACCCAAAGGAAAATCTCTGCCCCTCATTTCAAGGGATTTGCATAGGTTGGGGAAGAGCAGGTTAGTGCCGGCTGTGCACTTGATGTGAGCACCATCTGGCAGTTACAGAGTAGGGTGACTCTGGGGGAACACTGTCAAGAGCACTCTGCTGCTGCTCTAAAGAGGAACAACACCAACATCTTGCTAGAATATGCTACTGATTTTAGCTTATGTGACAACAGACAGAGACTGGACATGACCACTTCTTATGTGACCACATTTCCCTTGTTGATGAGGAATCCATTTCTGCCTTTGTAGTACAAGAAATATGAATTTTGGCTTTATTTTCCATGTGCTTTGTTTGAGCGCACAAACCAGTGCCCTTGATTGTATATCTTCCAAATCTACTGGGTTCCAGGGTATGTGCCAAAAATATTGAGCACTTTGAGGTTACACTGTGTAAGATACACCTGCAAGCTACAGCACTGTACCTGAAGGAACACTTCTTTCCTATGAGAAGAGAAAATAACTCCCAAGGCAGACTGGTTTTAACACACAAGATGCTGTAATAAACCACTTCCCTGGTTTTAGTTGAAAAGTCACAGAATCACAGAATTAATAAGATAAAGCAGGAAGCTACCAGAGGCAGCCTATATAAAAAACAATCCAGCAGCAGATATTGGCAATAAAAATTAAAATCAAACACAAATTCAAGCTCTGAAATGATGTTCTGCTTGCAGTCTTTGTCCTGCTAGCTTCATACTTGTGATCCTTCATGTGTAGGCAGTATGTAGTGTTTCCTGCAGATATTTGGGTGGACTTACAAAGCTGTCTTCTGGGAAGGGGAATGGAGGAGAGTCTGTGGGAAGCAAATAGATGAAACAAAGATGACCAGAAGAATTGGGGTAGACTGGTCCTTGTCATATGAAAGCACGTGAAGAGTTAATAAGAATTAATTCCAAAATACTAAAATGTTCTGGGAAACATTGAAATAGGCCTAGTTTAATAGAAAGGTAAATAAATAACTTTGCACCCTGGTATATAAATCCCATACACTTCTAGGAATGTTTCCACAGCTGCAGACAACTACCTAAAATAAAAATTTTCAACAACACAAGAAAGGTCTTTCTAGGGTCATTTTCTACATCTTTCTAGATCCCTTTTCTAGATCATATTATCATAAAATCATAGAATGGTTTGGGTTAGAAAGGACCTTTCAGGGTCATCTGGTCTAACTCTCCCTGCAGTAGATCTTCCACTAGATGAGCGAAAACTCTGTCCAACCTGGCCTTGAATGTTTCCAGGGATGGGGCACCTGCCACCTCTCTGGACAGTGTCTTCCAGTGTTTCTCAATGCTTATCCTAAAGAATTTCTTCTTTATGTCCAATCTATATCTACCTCTTTGAGTTTAAAATCATCTCCTTTTGTCCCATTGCAATAGGCCCCTATAAAAAGTTTTTCCTCATCTTTCTTATAAGCCCATTTTGGGCACTGAAAAGCTGCAATGAGGTCTACCCAGAAAATTTTCTTCTCCAGGCTGAATAGGCCTCTCAGCCTGTCTTTGTAGGAGATATATTTTGGGCCCTGCTCTGGACTCACTCCAACAGAACCATGTCTTTCCTGTACTGAGGACCCCAGAGCTGGGCTGTGAATGCACATTCATGTCCAGCCTCTCACCCAACAGCACCCCCACGTCCTTCTCAGCAAGACTACTCTCAATCTGTCCATCCTCCAGCCTGTATTGACACCAAGGTTATGCTGACCCAGATATAGCACTTTGCACTTGGTCTTGTTAAACTATATGAGATTTCCATAGAACCACTTCTTGAGCTTGACCTGGTCCCTCTAGATGGGAGCCCATCCTTCAGAACAAGTCAGCTGCAAGACTCAGCTTCCTGCTATTCGCAAACTAGCTGTCACATTCTTAAAGGAACACACTTTTAAGATATTTCACTGGTGTTTTTCTGCTGTCTTACTTCAGGAGCCCCTTACTTATCTTGGTAAGACTTCAAGTGTGTTGCAGTGTACCCAGCATGTCTCAGACATGACTGAGACCCAGAATGTCTCAGAGGAACAGGTCCCTCACTAGCACATCATCTCTATAACCTTGGTGTGTCATCCTACAATTTGTCATGAACAAGCCCGATATTATCCTCCTCCCTCATCAAGTCTTATGTACTTTGTTGTTTTATAGGGCTGGATTTACAACAAAGTAATTGGTATTAATTAGAATTGACAATTTAAGAGTAAATGCCACCACATAATTGTGAATTTTTTATATATATTTAGTACTCACTATCAAAACAATGAGATAATCAGCAGTTAGGATTGGGGCACTGATAATGTCACTCTTTTGTAAAACTGACCAAAATAAACCTGAGGAAGCTTATAACAACATTATAAGCTACATTTTCACTTTCACTAAGGAACTCAGTGTTTCCACCCTTTAACATTTCTAAGATTTTAATGATTTTCAGTTGTTACTCTGACAAACAAATATAATTTCTGCTATTGAGGTAACAGGGAAACTTTGGTCCTGGAGGTGGCAAAATGTAGTGGTTGGGTTTTATTTTTCCTTTCTTTTTTTTTTCTTTTCCCTTTCATATCAAATTGAAATTATATTTTGACAAATATGACTGTATTCATAATGAGTGAGTTTTGGAAGGGCAGAGGAGTATAAATCTCTGAAACTAAAATTAAAGTTTTTTAAAAACATCTTTGGTGTTGAGAAGGTCTCTAAATCCTCTGATAAAATTATATAGGATTCTGTTGTATGATATTCTAAAACATGTATAGAAAGTGATGTATAATTTTGAAAGTTAGTGTTCCTGGTATAGAAAAAAATTGTAAAAGCTCTGCAGAGCTCCAGAACCAGAGACCTGCCATACACACTTGCCATGAGAAGACCTTGTCCTCATTTTTACAAGCAAGTACCAGACCTGACCTGTTAGTCCACTTATGTAAATAGTAAGTCCAATTCCCTTTGCAATCACCTGCCAGAGCTGTGCCATTAGAGCCATCGTGTCATTTAGGCTGTCAGTGGAGAATCAAAGACTGCCTGTGCTGCAGCAGTCCAGTGCTATGTTTCTAAGAAAATGGGCTCTTAAAAAAGGGAAATGCCACACCGCAGTGAGAGATAAACAGGGGTATACCTTTAGAGCAGCACGCAGGGACTGTAGAAACACTCTCTGTAAATGACTTTGATCCCCTAGTGTGATGAATCATGGAGTCGCAAATCCTTTTTAGCTAATTGCTATCAGCTTGTGAGATTTTTCCTTCCATGTTCAATATCAATTTTCAGGGCCATAGGAGATAGCACTTCTCCCTCGAGTCTGCTGGCGACTTACTGCTAAAACTGAACTAGCACCACTTAACAGTTTAAAGGGGGAAGTCATTTAATATGACACTGCTGGTAGTAACTAAAAGGGAAAATATTAGGGGCAAATACAGGGAATAGTAAACCATTTTACTCTCAGTGACCTGCCTTTGAAAACGTCCTTTCCATATCCACATAGTATCAGTGCAGCTATATCAAGGCGAAAGAAGCTTTAATTATTCAAAAGAGATAAGCCAGAACTTGGGAAAAAGGAGAGTGAAATTTGGTTATTTTTCAGTTCTATTGACTTCTCCATTAAAAACTGTAAATAAACATTTTTAAGACTCCTTGAAAAATACTATTGCCTTGAAAAATAAATTTAGAATATCTCTTCTACCAGTTAATTTCAAATAAAAACACAGCACAAATTTAACTTCATTTTCACTTTCAGGACAATCAAGGCAAAATGTTTTAGATTTCCAAGGAAATCTAGAGTCCTTTCCTGTTAAATGGAATTTTTCAGTAGTTTTGCCAGCATTCTTATTAACAAGTTTATGCAGACCAGAAGTTACTTCTTTGGGGCATACTGGCATGGGCATCTTTCCAGACTGTAGATGGACACAACTCCATGCAACATCTGAACACTTCCAGACTCTTAGAAATTCTGAATCTATATTTGACTCTCGGTATTCAGCAGCCATTGACTGCAGCCAGCATCTCCAACAGCCAAAATTATTTGTTAACTACACTTGGAATAGGGATCAAATTTCATGGCACCTAAAATCTAGACTTCACAGAGGAGCGAAAGAGCAAAATATTAGGCTAGTTGATTCTGTAAAGCTGAAAAAAAAGTGCTTAAAAAGTCTAGGAAAGTTTTCTTGAAAATTCATCCATTCTTGATGAATTCTTTTAAACTAAGCTGAACTTCAATTGTTGCTCTTATCTCTCTTGACAGTCATTCATTGCTATTAATACTGATATCAATGACAGTTTTCCATCTTATATTAGAAATATTTTTTAATCTGTATATGAAAAAACAATATGGTAACCCAGGGACTACACTCACTCATTTAAGGATGATCACATAAATATAATATGTATGTTAAAAAAAGCCTAACTTCAGAGAGAAAATCAGTTTTGTTTGTCACAGGCAGGCCAAGAGTTAATCACAACAGCTATTCTAAGACAAATTTTAAACAATGAACATCCTTGTTGGAAAAATAAATAAATAAAACATATTTGTAATTTTATCTTTCTTGGAAATTTCTCGATTTTTTTCCTTATCAAGAAAAATGTTTAATATTAGAGATGCATTTATTTGCGATAGGATAGACTTCAAAGATGGAAATGAAACAACAATCATAGATTGAAAACATAAAATATAAAATGTTTTACTGTCAGCTGAGCACTCAGATTCTGAGCTGGAATATAAATTATTTTTCTTCCTGAGGAAGACAGGTAAAATTTTGGTAACAAGGCTCATCATTTTGAATAGTCTCCCAGTTTTGAATACTTGCCCAAGTATTAAGTGTTTGCCCTTAACTATTTCTTACGGAAACTTCTTAGCACATGGAGCTGCTGCATCTGCTGCTCTCTATGACATAAGAATAGACCAGACACTTCTCAGCTTCTACCCTATGTCTGGGTTCCACTTCACAACGTGTATGTATTTTTTAATACCTTCCACTAAATATCCAAGGGAGAACACAAAATTTCTGGTGGTTTTCCCCCTTGTCTTGCCTAGAACTTGTCTTCTCTGAAAGTGGACTCAAGAAGTTTAGCCTACCTTCTGATCACAACATCATCACTGGTGTATTCCTGTATTCTAAAATTGTATTACCATGATGCATTTTAAAAGATTTTTGAGCTCATAATTTGCTCATAAATAAGACAAGTAGAACTATTTCATATTTGTATTTGCAAAGATATTACTCTAAAGTAGCAGGAAGAAGAGACTGGAAGATCAAAATTTTTCCTGAGAGGGAAAAAAGTAGTTTTTAACTTTGATATGAACTGACTTGATAGTAGAGCTCAGAATCTGAGAAAGTCAGCCAAGTAGTTTGACTCTAGGATCCTCTGATTTCCCAAAAATATTGAAAAGTTAATTTCTGAGAAATAAGAAGAGAAAAAATAAAGTTGTAAAACTTTTGGATATTGCAATCAGAATTATAGAAAGTTCTTCAGTTAAGCTTCATGTTTAAACTTTTCCTTTTTTAAGGAAATTAAAATATTATCAAGCAAGTTCACTGTAAAATGAGCCTTCAAGGCTGGATGAACAAATTTAGACTTTTCTGGTAAGGAAAATAGTTTGTAAATTTACATGCAAGCTACAGCTGCTATTGAAAACTAAAAAGCAATACAAATACTGTGCTTAAGTAAAACATCTTCATTTGAAGAAAACTAAATTTGTTTTAAAGATAAAACATAAAACCACATGACAAAAGGGGCAGTAACAGATTATACAAACTTTAGTGGGGAAATGTTTTCTGCTGTTCTCTCTGATAGGGATAAAATTATACTCTTAGAGAGTATCATAAATTTTCTTTAACTGACAAACAGAAAATACATTAAAATTCCATTTGGTCAGTGAAAACTTCCATGTAATTTGTACCTAATTTCAATTTAACAAATCTGTCTTATTTTAGGTATGTAAAATCTGAATCAAGTTTCTTTTCTCTCTCCCTGGAAGTCAAGACTGGTGTCTCTGGGATTTAAAATCTGGATCTAGGAAAACTCAGTATGACAGTCAACAAAAGTATTTTTCTAGAATTTTTTTACTGATGAATTTGTGAAAAAAAGATTGGAAGATTACTTTGGATTAATGACTGAGCACTGAATCAACCTAATAATCATCAGTATGTCATTCTCTCTCATAAAGAAGATAAAGATGTGTTTTCTTTCATGAAAAAGGCAATGTGTCCCAGTTTTTCAAAGACTAGATTGTAGTACTCACAGGTTAAACTCTTAAATTCTCTTCTGATTCAGGGATTTGGCGCAATTATTGTAGTAGCTCTTTAAAAAAAAAAAAAAGCCTAGTATAAAAATCTCAATATAAGAAATACATACATTAAAACTGTATTTTGAAGAATTTTAAATAGAATATAGTATTTCTTAAGCACAGAAAATGCATTTTTTATGAACAGGGAAGCTGCCTTTTGCTAAAAATCGACCTTACAAGCGTTGTAAAAATTTCCTAAGGTAATACATACAATTTTCCAGAATTTATTGCTGATAAGAAATGTAATTATCAAAATAGTGTTTCAAATAGCCAAAAAAAGGTGATACTCATAGTAAAATTCACTAGATTGTTAATGATAGCAAAAAAAAAAACCCTGAATTTTTGGATACGCTCTGAGTTTGTTGAGGATATTTGATTGAAATATTTTAGCTATTTTTTTTTTATTCAATCGGTACTTTAGTTGTAGCTACAAAAAATCATGTACAATGACATAAAGATAAACAAAAAGGAGCATTTGAGCTTTTAAATAAGTGAGAGGAAAAGAGCACAGGCTATTCTAGGATCTGCAAGGATGGCATAATACCAGCTAAAGTAATGCATCACAGTAGGAGTAACACTGCTGCTAGTGCAACTATCTATTGGAGTTTAGAGGAAAACTAAGTTTGCCCATTTTCTACCTTTTAAAATTCTTGTGGAAGAACGTCTCTGACAATAACTGCAGCACTAGCATTAGTTCAGTTCAGCATCTGGGCAACTTCAGCATCACAAAACTGAAAGACGAAATCCTGCCCTGGATCTTCACTGTATAATTCTCACTAATGCCAGTGGATGTCCTAGCTATACAGAGGGTAAAGGATAAGGTCACAGGATAATGAATTTAACTGTAGGATTTTAAATGAGGGAGGTTGAGTTGTTGGGGGTTAATCTTTTTTTTTTTTTTT
>VXBA01003878.1:96537-123548 GCA_013399895.1 Serilophus lunatus
TTAAATGGCATCTTTTTCTTCCTCAGGGAGATCTGCAGGCTGTGGCTTTTTGCCTTTGAACATCCTCAAGTCAAGCATCAAGAAAAGGTGATGAGGGTTAGGGAGGCTCCCTTGACATTTGGTGCACTGGCATCAGCCTTTGCAATTATGGGCCACCTTTCTAGCAGACGGTAATTGAAAAGTGTGAACCACATGGGCTCTAGTCAATAATAGCGTCAGCATACAAATGACACTCTAAGCTTTCTATGTTCACCATCCACTGTTTTTGCTTTTCACCTTTTATCCTTCTCAGCATCATGACTTAATCCACTCTAATGAGGTAAGCACTATTGCCAAAATTCAGCAGCAACACAGCTCTCTTCTGGCATCATTTGGGGTTTGTAAGGAGTCGAAAAAGTAGTGAGTCTGTCAGCTTTCCAAAAAGAGACGACATTGCACCCTTTGAAATGTCCTCAGCTTTTCTGAGCACTCTTTTGAGTACAGGCTTCTTCCATCCTTGCTAAGGAATGCATCCCACCTTCCTAAAACCTGTTCATCACCAACACAAGGTGACCAGAGCCTTTGAATTAGTTTAGTACATGCATTTCCTAGTTTGAAGGTCATTATTGGTGGCCACATGTCACTGTTTACAAACAGCAGGTGACTGCCAACAGTGGTGAGTGTGTGAATTTCCTTTGCTTTCTTTTCTTTACCCATCTGTCCATGTTTCTGGAATCGTAAGTACCTGCTTGTAGCAAAAGCCTCAGAAGAGAACGCCAAGATATTGTAGGTGATAAGATACAGAAAGATGATAACCAGTTACTTCTGAGTGACTAAAGGGAAAATAGCTATTTTTGTCAGAGGCTTTTTTCTTCTCTTTTCTCACATTCATTTTAACTTAAGGTCACAGAAGGGTACATTGGTTACGTAGCACTTAAAAAGACTTGGAATTAATGAGTTCTCCCTAGCTCCGAGTTTTTCATCAGTTTTAAAAATGGAGCCAGAAGAGACTTCTGAAAATTTATTGGTCATAATTAAATGCAATAGCAAATCGAGCTCTATGAAATCCATGTTAAAAATAATTATAATAATAACGATAATAATAATACCCCCCTATTTCATTGTGTCTATGTTGATCCTTATAAATGGCACAGTACATTTATTAACAATTATCTTTTTTAAAGATGGAGACAGAGGGTAAGGGCAAGGAGTTAAATAAAAAGAAATACAATGGAAAATGTTTCCATGGGATTAGACCACGTCTTTAATACACATAGATACAACTGAGGAAAACAGAGAATTTTGCCTCTTACACTTCTTGGACCTCTCTCTTCTTTTTTTCATCTCTAATCTGGTTTTTCCCAATTCCTTTTGATCTATCAGGGGCAGGCAAGTCAGGTCTGTAAGTACAGATGGAGTAAATATGGAGATTAGCCTCTTCTCGTACTGCATTAGCTCCTAATACCTGATTAAGCCCAGAATCATGCAATTGTCTCCGTGTTGGCTATCAGAGTGGCAGAGCACAGAAGGGGGCAGGATGAAGGCTGATTTTGTAATGGATACTTATTTTATCCCAGTGCTCTAAGAAGATTAGGCCTGGGGGTGTCACATTAGCCATGATCTCTGGGCCTTTGGTAGGCTCTTGCAGTTTTCAAACACCTCTGCTTCAGCCATAGAACAAACAGGCAGCTTGGATGCTGTGGCCCCATGTTGTGGCATGAATAATTGCACACTGCAAATTGTTTGAAGATCACAAAGTGCTGTGTAAATTACCCAGTTTTGGCTTAGTAGAAGTGATTTGTGGTGACTTACTGAATCTTTTCACAGTTCAGCATTAAACTTTCTATCTGAGATGGAATGAAAGTTGAGTCATATCTTCCTTTATTCTTATCAGATCAATCTTTATAAAGCCAGTTTGTATAAACTGCTGTACTGTATGCAAACCCGCCATGCAGCACTTTGTCTTTGATACAGGTTCAATTATATTTAGGTGAAACACCAAAAGATCCCTAATCAGCACAAACCTTAAATCAGCTCATGTGATGAATGTAAGGACATGTTCAAAACCATTTGCATAATACATGCAAAAATAGTACATGTGAAAACATGCATCTATTTTTTTTTCCATGAAAGTTTCCAGCAAGCATTCTTTTTTGTTTAGAAATAAGTTTCATCTTAATCAATGAGCAAGCAAAGCCAAAAAAATATAAACTACTTTTCAGTCACTTGGGAAAAATATGAGCTGTAATCCAAAGTGAAACTAGTAATATGAGACCTTAGAAAAACCATAACAAACAAACAAACAAACAAAAAGATCCAGTACTGATTGAAAGAGACATATGCACCTAAGATGAAAGACACATTTTTAGCAAGTTAGGGAATTTTTTAAGTATTTTTATTAAAAATTAGTTATCACTCATGTCTACAAATTTAATTCTATTGAAATTAGTTAGGAAGTTAAGTACTTTTCACTTCTCAAATGATTTTTAAAGGACTGTATAAACATGTGAAAATATCAAGAACCAGTAAGAAGCATAAATTCTAATATGATGAACCTTGTGAAATAAAAGTCTATAACAATATTTCATCAACAATAGATAATTTTGAAAAATAAATGTTAGGTTTTGGGGGGGGGGGGTGTTTCCTCTATTTGCGACAGATGAGGAAGAAGCGCACTTCCTTTTCTTTTTCCCTTGGACCATGGAAATAGGGGAAATATGATCCAGCCTTCAATTTTTTCTTTTGTAAAACTGGCAGTGTTTGTAAGTGTGTATACCTTTACACCCTACTTCAACTAATTTTACTTTATTCAAATGAAGAAAATTGACATACAGAAACCTGGGAAGGAATTCTAAGAATTAAAAACATTTTCCTTTATGTTCTTACACTGTGGTTTATAATCAACATAATAATATTTTTTACCACAACAAAGTTCTAGTAATTAAGGTTGTAAACAAGCATGGGAATAGTCCCTCATAAATGAGTTAAAATAATAATTTTTAAAAATGAAGTGTATGTATGCAATGCAGTGTATGTTTATCCTATTCATTACATCCTTTTTTTTTAGGTATGGATCAAATAATATTTATGCATTTTTTTAATAAGTAGTAGGGAATCTAAACAAACCTTCGGGATGCTTGTGCACTCAAACATGCCTATATGCATGCATATGCAAAACAATGGCAAGATTCATAGACGTTGTTATAAAACTGCAAAAAAATAAATCTCTGAAAGGAGCTTTTACTCACTACTGGAAGCAAATACTCACATAATTTTTCAAATCCTATAGGATTTAAAGTCACTGATTACTAAAATATTTAACAAGAATTCTCAAGTGCTATATTTGGGAGATATAAGCACCTAACATATATTTGGGAGATACAAAGTGTGAAATGTTCTCCTATACACAGAATATATTGCATCAGGTAGATACATTTTAAAAGAAAAAGAAGCTGTAGTAAAAGAATTCAGGCCGTCTTAGGGAATTTTTCCGTTTGTTCTGTTTATCAAATAAACAGCATTTCTCCCCACATCCACATGAAACATATATACTTTTGATCAGATAACTGCAGAAAAACTACATTTGGGGATTCACCCCACATTGCATTAAAAACATGAAACCTCAACCCCCCTGATATACCTTTGTAGGCTAACTTATGCTCTCCATATCCAATATGTCAAACACAACCTAAGTTTAACACAAATTGTAAAGAAGATCTAGAGAAAACATTATGACATTTCCTAACTTCTACTGAACACTAAAAGATGGATAAATATACCTTAATGAATGGAAAAATAATAAGCTGATAATTTATTGTACAATCAGTAATGCTCACAAATCTGACTGGCCACAGAGCTGGAAGACTTTGTTACCTGGTCAAGCATCCTTAAAATCCAAGCACAGCTTTCTATTTGTGTGATGAAGGATGGACACCCATGAAAATTAAAATTCAGTGAAAATCTAGAGAGATTTTCAATATTTTGGCCTAAATGTGCGAAGTAATTTCTCATATTTCTTACCTTGTAATTAACTGGAAAAAATTACCATTGTCCTACGAAATTCATATTTGTTGGTATTTAAGCAAGCAAAAATATTTTAGGCGGAAACCTACTGAGGCATAAAAAGGCTCAGAAACTAGGTTTTTGTGTTCCTGGAATAAGTTACTTTGTATGTGAGATGTAACACTATACACTAGTAACACCATTAGGAAAAGCCCTGGTTTTCTGATCCCCTAGAGGTTTCTGATTCTGCCAGGCCTTGTCCCCATCAAGTCCACAGTGCCCCACTGAAATGAAGTTCCATTCCATGCAAGTCATTAAAGCAGTCAGAATAGGTAACTTATAATTTCATATTATGCAAATATTATAATTTAATTTATGCAAGCTGTAAGGCAGGTATTATGGGTGTCAATCTTTCCTGAAACAGGCATTATCTACAACCTTCACAGATAAGCATTTAAACTCTACAGCTGGCAAGGTAAAGATTAATAACAGCAATACATCTATGGCACAATAAGAGATAGTGTATCACCATTTGGTTCTGTAAGATTCTTCATACTGAAAATCCAATATAAATTACTCAGAAGAGTAATTATAATCTTTTTAGGGAGATACCTTAATAAACAATATCTTATTAAAAAACAAACTAATTCTACTGTGATGATGTTTAGTCTGATGCTTTTATATTAAAAGAGGTAACTGCAATTTGTTCTCTACCTATTTCTGAAGATGGATTCATTCAAACACCCTGGCAAAATCATTGATTTAATATTTTAGCAATAAAGGTAAAGAAAGAAAGAGAAAATTCGGTAGCTAATGGTTATCTTACTGAGGTTTGGGGAACTAATAAATGTTATACATATAAAACAGTTTATATTAATAAATTTGAGATAAAGAAGGAAAGAGCCATGTTAACTGTATTCCATTCAATCTTAGGATTAATACCCTTAGTTTCTGAGTAAATCTGATAGGATGTTTCTCCTGATTTTTCTCAAAGACCCTCAGGTACTTTTTCCAGAAAACAGTCACATCACATCCCATATTTCAGCACTTCGTTTATCTCACTGTCTGTCTTAGGTAGCTCCATATTAAAGATTAATACAATGTCTTTTTCTTTCAAAATAACTAGTTGTGTGTGCATCAGTGATTCTTCTTGCTAACATTAGAATTAGAGTAAGTCCTCTGGAGGACCTGTTGTCCTTGCCTGGTACAATTCACAGACCTGCTAGCAGGTGGCGTAGGAGCAGGAAATGCTCTAGGGACCAAAACCCAGCAAGCATGAATACTAGTTCCGCTGTTCACTTGAGTGGTAGCAAGATTGGACTTACTGCTTTTATGGCTTTCCCCTTTTGTCCTTTGAGTCTGGAGGATGCATTTCAAAGCTCTAGCCTACTTTTCTAGTTTATAGCATGCATTACTGACTGATTATTCTGAGGAGGCTGGGTTATAATCCACTTTTATTTCTAATCCTTTTGTTTAGAAAATCTACTGCACTTCTTTTAAATTGTTTTCAAGTGCTGGTGCGTCACTATCTAGGTCATAAGTGATCAGCTGATGTTTAAAGTTTTTCCATGTTTCATCAGTTATTGCAGAGTGCAAAGTATATCGTATCACTAGCTTCTTTCAACAGTACTTACTTGCTGAGAAAGAATTAGAGCTTAGTACTTCATTCTCCAGTTTAATATTCCAGTAGCCCCAGTCACCTCTTGAGTGCTCTATTCAAATGTCAGTTAAAGTTCATTTTTGTAAAGATAAAAGTCACATTTTTAGATGTTCCTTCATAAATAAAGCCATCTATTGTGGGTTATTAGTTATTAAGTGTGGAGAATTTTGATGAAATTAAGTGATTTATTGAATGTATTTATACCTTTCTTATATCTTCAATTTGATATCTCTACATAATGGATGTTCTTCTACAATAGATCAACTAGCAACTATGTTCTGCAGTGTGGGACTATAAGTTAATTGTCATTTGCTCACTTTCTTCTCATCTAGCTTGTTACTTTGAAGGGATAAGAGAGTAAATAAAAAGAAAGTATTTTAAGCTACAACATCATGAATTCAATTATACTTCCCATCCACTTACTTACTAGAAGAACCCTGTTCTAGGTGGCAAGTGCAGATTAAATTGCTTTATATCGATGCATAAAGAAGAATATAACTAATATCAAATTAGGCTAAGTTATGTAATTCTGGAGAAATTAAAATAAGCAGTCTGATATAAAATGTTAATTTGATATTCCAGCTAATCAGGTGATTAACTGCAGATAATTAAGAGAGAGGTACAAGACACTCTATAAAAAGCATGCAGTACAAATCTCAAGTGAACAAAAGGTGGCTTAGAAATGCCAAGTTTCTAATGGCAAAAGCCAACACAATAGTACTATGTATATACGTATAAATAGTTTTAAAAATTGATATAATTTCAAGTACTTGAAACCTAAGAAATGGCAGGACTAGAACTGTTACCAGAGATAGTATTTCACAATTACACATCTTTTCCTTATTTTTGTATTACAAATCACCTTAAAACTATTAGATGATAACATTTTTTTTAATTTTCTTGTCTTGTAGAACATATAGAAAACCTGAACAAAATAGATCCATACAATGAAAACAGTTGGTTTTATGGAATTTGTGCCTTGTTTGCTTTTAGAGGTTGGGTTGTGTGTAGGAAATTTGGATAATGACTCTTTTTTGGCATACATAATTTTATTAATTCAATATTTAACTATGTTAATTTGTACGAACAAAAAAACTCCAAGCAAACATTAGGCAATTCCATTCCTTCACATACTTATTCCTGTTTTCCTGTGTCAGATATATAGATGTATATGCTGATAACTACCTTCTACACTTCTGTTTGAATCAGATAAGCTTTTGCACAGATTCTCTTTCCATTCTTGTGTCAATCTTCCAGGCCAGAAAAAAAGGTAAGTTCTCTGAGTTTTTCTTGGCCATCTCACAAGCATGCAGCGCCCTTCTTGTTTCTTCAAAATGAATCTCTTTTGAAGAGATAAGTTTGGAGGAGATCTTTTAGGGTAATTAATTTTGCTTAGAGTTAGGCAGCATAAATTAAGAGACATTTTCCACTTCACTTGTTGCTGAAAAAGGCCAGAAGAAACTTTCTAACCCTTTTCGTGTATTAGAAAGAAAGTGTTCCTTTAATGATGGTACCAGGCATGGAGGGGATCCACTCCAAATTTTGCAGGCAAAATTACAAAGGCTTTACAGATTTATATTACCTTCTAACTGTAATATTTAGCCATTACATAATATCTTAATTATAATATTTAGCCATTACATCATACTTTATAGATGGTTCCAAACTATTCCACCTATCTCTCCACCCTAGATACACCTCCTAGAATTAGGGTCCGTGGTCTCCATCCTCTTCCTCCCCTTGGCCTCCCTGTTCTGGCATGAAATCAGTCTCCTGGCATGGCTTCAAGGTTGCGAGAGGCCTAGACTTGTTTGTTAATTTTATCAGTGTCTTTCTCAGGGTAAGAGAGGCCTTTTCTTCTTAAGGCTACAGACTTTCTAGCAATGGTCTGTACAATACTAATCAACAGTACCTAACAACCTCAAGAATTGATTTGGGTAAGACTTTCTTCTAGGTAAGAGGTAGACTACAGACAGCTAATGAGTATTGGAAATGTAACATAACTCACCTTCAAATGGGATCAAAATAATCATAATCAGGGATTATGGTGATAATAAATGATCATGATCTTATGAGCTGTAATCATAAATGGGAAATAGTATCTTCTCAGCAGAGTTGTTCATTCCAGAGTGGATTGGATCCTGGACTCTCTCCTCCCTTTTGCTTTAAGCAGTACATTTTAAAACTACTTATATTAACATCTGATACTTCGTGTCGTGATGTTCAACCACAACAGTTTAAATTAGTAAAATGAAATGATGAATATATTTTTTAAAAGAATGCATACATTCTGGAAGACTTCTTGTGTCATGCACACCTGCATGGGCAACCTAAGCTGAATTTATCTTGCAACCAGAGAACCCCTTGCAGCTTTGCAAAATTGCTCGTTAATAAGACTAGATCAAAGTCAAAGCAAGGATCATGAACCACCAACTTGCCTTACAGCCAATTTGCATTCTTCCTTCCCTCTTCATTTATCTCCCTTCTTATGCTTTCCAGCCTCCAGGCATTATGTGAACATTAGGGGAAAACATGTGCTGCCTTCTTTACGTGTACACAGCAAAAGATATATAAATACATTAAACTGTGTAATAACTTCCCACTCCTCTACACTTTCACTGTTTTGTATAAAATATTTTGTGACAATTCCAGTTTTCACTTTTCTTAGCAATGGCACTTTATTGTCTGGACTGTACTTCTTTACCAACAAAAGAAAAAAAAAAGTCTAGATGAATGGAAACAGACAGATTTTGATATTAAAATCCCATTAGTAAGACTTAAGAGTCCAAAATTATTAACAACCAAAATCCCTTACTTTGCTGAGGACAGAGGTAAACTTCCAGATTTCCTAAGAGAAAAGAGCAGTGAAGATTTCTGTTTTAATTTAACTAAAATAGCAGGGTGCTGCAAGTGAAGGATTGCAACTTGTTATAATCGATCCACTTTTCAGCCCTTTGTCTAAGTAAAGACAATAAAAGCTGAATAAGAAGCTCAAAACTTGTCCCCTGTAACAGCATCAGACCTTGTTCTAAGGTTACAAAGTCAGGAAAGTTAATAACGCTTCACAAACAACAACAGCTCTGAATTCTGTTAGCAAAATACCCTCAAGTACACAAGGAAAGAGAACATGTTCAGAAGCTAGTCACAGTTTAGAAGTGAAAAGAGATGTTGTTAGGAATGGTACAGTAAACTCAGTTGTGTTGCTCTTTTCACCCATGTGTATAATTTTTCAGATCTGTTTTTGTTCCCAAAAGCTCTAAATGCCCTTTTCTCTAAAACAGACAACATTACACTCCTTCTGCTAGGAGTGTTACACTTTCAAACAGCTCTACACTCATACAGAAGAATGTGCATGTGAAGAACTGGTAAGAAAGAACAGTTTCAGTTGAAGATACTAAGGACTATTATAAATAGGTGTAAGTCAAAATTTTTGAAGTAAAATGCCTCTGCATAATAACAAAAAAAAAATTCTCTATTCACTAATTAACTGATTAATACTGTCAGCTGAGAGGCCAGAGAAATGAAGAGAACTACCCTCTCAAATCCAGGTGCTACCTCCAGGGTATGACAGAAACATGTTGGCAGAAGAGTGAGGAAACTTGTCCTAGTGCTCTTGGGCTATGCCTAGGGATGTCTTTTTTTCATGTGCAATAAATTTACTAAAAATGGCATAAGAAGAAAAAATGATGAAACATCTTGACAGTCTCTTTTAAAGTTCGTCAAAGCTTTAATAAATTATTGGAAGTACAGCAAGCCTGTCAAGGTGTAGATGACTGTGTGCCTGAAAATCTTTATATGCTGTCCATTACTACAGCTAATCCAGCCCCAGGCTGGATTAATTTGTATGATGTTAAAAAGCCCTTCCAGCTACCTAAAGGTGTCAAAGTGGGCTAGAGCACACAAAATTCTTGGGAACATGCCATCACCATGGCACTGAGGGAATATAACCAAGTGTCCGCTCTCTTAATCCTATACAAGTTTTTCTACAATATCAAGGCTTAATCCTGGCCTCCTGCGCAGACACAGAGTAAGTCAAGTTAGAAAGATTTAGACATATTGGAGGAAGCGTCCTCATATTTTGAGCAAAGCAAAGAGCACTCTGAGACTTGTATACTCAACTGTTGACAGGTGAGCTAGAGAAGACTTCCACTTATTTCAACAATAAAGACTTATTTAAGTCCAAACTAGGATAAGTTTAATATTCTTTATTACATTTAAGGCTATTGCTCAATTTTTTTCTTCAGATCACGAGGAATATTTAGAGGCACTTTACTACTGACAATAATGTACCAGAGTTACATGCCATATTAAAATGCCTGCATAATCATTATGTGCTATAAGTGCGAAAATTCAGGAGGTTTATGTTTTTAAATTATATTTATAACTCTATGGAGTTGGACCATTAAATTGAAATATAGAAGAGAATGCCAGTAGTAACACTTAATCAATGAACTTCACCTGTCATGTATGGATGCACGCTGAAAAGGCATGCAATCACCTAACATTACAAAGGCATGTTGATATTTTGAATAGAATAATCTAAGATTTTTTTTTGTATGTTAGCACTTGGGACTGTAAATGAAAAATACCAAGTAAAAAAATATCAAATCAAATAAAATAGACTTGCTAAACTAATTTTCTTCTTGATTACTGGAAGGCCTGTTGCCATTTTAGTAGTCCATCTCAGTGTGATTATATTTATTAGAAATTAGATGCAAACCTCTGTATATTCTTTTGATTAGCTTCTGTGCCAGTGAATGACTTAATGGCCGAAGGAGAACATGCTGCAACCCTGAACTACTAGAACTGAAAACAATCTAGAAGGACGAGTACCTTTCCCAACCCTATATATTCTGAATGTCCAAGGTGTTCACTTAAGTGTAACTCATTAATTGAATGTTGTACTTTGGAGACAAGGTCATACTTTTCATGTCCTGGATCTGTATCACATTTTAACTAGGAAAACATGAAATGCGATGTCTTGATGATGGCCCACCTTTAGAGGTAGGTGACTTGATCTGGGTCAGTAGTAAGCCACCACCCAGTCGTTCATTCATTTGCTTGAGCAAGGTGAGGGAAAAAATAAAAAAGGCAAATGCAAGAGAATAAATTGTTCAAGATAAAATTGAATACATAAACGAAAACCAAAACAAACTCACAAATGACATCAAGACAATCACGCACTACCTCACAGCAGCAGATTACCTCTCACCTCATGTTTATTGCTGAGCATGGCAGCATACAGTATGGGATATCTCTTTGGTCAGCTAGGGTCAAATACTCATTTAGTCAAAAATTTTAAACACAACATCGTGAAGGCTGCTCCTCTCCCAGCAGAACAAGTACATAGTGGAAGAAAAGGTTTCCTGTTACAGACAACTAACAAAGATATATGTTTTGTCTTCTGTTTGGTCCAGAAGGAGAACTTTCAGTATTGATTTAAGCGCTAGAGGTACTCAGTAATAAATGGGCGATAGAGAACTCATGGACTGCAGTTTATAAATTGAGCTGTCCAAACAAGTTTGTAAAAGTTACCAAAAAAGTAGTTTAAATAGTTTATTCTTGATGCTTATTTGAAACAAAATACCTTTTTGTTTGTTTTTTTGTTTGGGGGGTGGGGAGGAGGGGTTTGGTTGGTTTTTTGCATTGTTTTGGTTTTGGCATAGGCAGACACCATTTAGAATTTTTCTGTGTATCACAGTACCAGAAAGGAACTATACACTTCTTGGCCTAGGAATGGGAGGAAGAGAATAGGTCAATGTTGCCAACTCAGTGGGGATGAGAAATACAAACAATGCAGAGAAAAGGCAGATGAACTATCAGGCTGATTTTACCAGTTGTTCTCATTAAGTCAGGCTCTTCAATTCCATCTTGACAACTGTTCAGGTATTCTGGTCTAGAGGACTTTGATGGCTCTGCTCTGTGGTTGCATGATGTATATGAAAAAAATATATATACAATGCATCCTCCCTATTGTAGTATTATATGAAGAAACAGCTTTGAGTTATGCTGTTGCCTGAAAGGCAAGATAAGAAAATTGAGACAAACATGCAGTTTGCAGAGGTGAAAGAAGAACTGATGATGTCCAGTGATCCAAAGAGGAAAAGACTAACAATCTCTTCATATTTATAACTTTCTTAGTACCTAACCATTATATTATCCAACTAAAGTCTACTTTACTACTATATCCTTTAAATATGCAACAAGAATGACTTGTCCCCAACCAGGTCCTACCTCTGGTAGGCCTGGGAACCCATGTTTTGTCTTACTACCCCTCTTATCTACACAGAAGAATGCTAACATTTCTAACACAGGCCCTTCTGGGCCTTTAATACTTCAAGCTATCCAGCTACCTAGATCAAGTGAATCCCCAAAATATTAAGTATAACCCTTAAGGCATCACTGCATCAAGGAAGCCACAGGAAAAATCCCGCTGAAGGGATATACATGAAAAAAAGGTGTAAGAGACGTTATAGATGGAAGGTTAAAGAACGTTGTTTTGGGATTACTTTTTGTAGGAATTAACAAATTAACCTCCGACAGAGTAATTCACTAAAAATCAAAAGTTTTACCTATTTCTGAATAATTTTACCTTTCATTCACTGTATAATGTAGTAAATGGATGTAGTAAAAAACATCCTCTTACTAATCTGAAGAGTTTCAATAAAAGACAGAGCTCACATTTCTGTCCATTCCCAGCTCTTATAATTCAGCACGTTCTGTTGTTTTTCACTCATACTACAATAGAGAATCAAACTTTCATCTGAGGTGATCAAGGAAGAACACAGCACATAAGAAAGAAAGAGTTCTGAAATAGCTCAGGCTTCTACATAGATTACTGAAGAGCCAGGTTGCAGATGATATGGAGATCACAGCAAGAAGGCAGGTTTAGTTACAGACCTCCATGTCATTGCTCTAGCAAATGATCCCCTTGTCTCCTTCAATTTCAAAGTCCTTTTATTGCTATTGCAGCACTAGTTGGAAAAGGACTGTATATCTACTTCAGTTCACAATAGTTTTGTTGCTTCCATTTTGGCTTAGTCTGTACAATTTTTACTTGCCATTTTTAAACTCAGTCATTCACAAAAAAGCATTGTCCTCTTTAAATCACAGTTCTGCTTTGATCTCACTCTGTCACTCTTCTGCAAAATACTCGAGGCACTAGATCATTACAACAGGCTTTGGCTGTACTTGCAGCATGAAAACTATGCATGTCTGGGACAATCATAAAGTTCATGTGGGCAGTGATATCTACCTAAGAAAACCATAGTGTTACATACCTGACTCCCATGGCGGTATATGCATGGCTGTCTTTTAACTCTTGGAACTTGAGTGTAATCTCCATTTGCTATGCATTTTTCTAATCTGAAATGGTGAAGACTCAGAAAGATACTCATGCTTTAAAAAACAAATGAGAAATGTATCAGCTGAGTAGTACTTCTGATATCACTTATACAGTGTATAAGAACATATGCTTGGTCCTTCAGTAGCAGGGATGAATGCTGAAAGGAATAGGAAAACCCACGTGATCAATAAGTGGCTTAAAGACTGGTGCCAGTGGTGGAATTTTGATGGGTTTTTGGTCATGGGATAATTTATACAGCACCTAGCCTGCTGGAGACAGATGGGGTTCACCTGTCTAGCAAGAGCAAGGACTCTAGCCCATGAGTTGGCAGTGCTGACTGAGAGGGCTTTAAACTAAGTTTGAAGGGAAAAGGGGATGAGACCATGTTTGCTGGAGATGAGCCTGGGGGTGTTAAGCCATAGTTAGAGGCAAAATCAATAGCCCAGCTAAAGTGCATCTACACTAATGCACATGATATGGGTAACAAATAGGAGCTAGAAGCCATTATGCAGGAGGAGAGTTATGGCACAGTCACTACCATGGAAATGTGGGGGGATGGTTTACATGACTGAAGTGCTGCAATGCATGGCTACAAGCTCTTCAGAAGTGATGAGGTGATTCTGTATATCAGGGAGCCTTTTGACTGTATAGAGTTTGCGGACAGTGATGAAAAGTTTGAGTGCCTATGGGTTTAACAGGACAACCTTGTGGGAGTCTGCTATAGACCATATATAGGTGGATGAATTATTCTGTAAGTGGCTGGCTGATGTTTCATGATCATCAGCCCTTGTTCTTATGGGATAGTTTAACCTGCTGGATGTCTGCTGGAAATTCACAGTGGAGAGCAGGTAGTCCAGGAGATTCCTGGACTGTGTTGAAGATAATTTCCTGACACAGCTGGTAAGTGAGCCTACGAGAGACGAAGCCCTGCTAGACCTGCTGTTTACAAACAGAGAAGGGCTGGTGGGAGATGTGATAGTCAGAGGCTGCCTTGGGCACACAGTGACCATGAAATGATTTTTTTTCAATACTAAGTGAAGTAAGGAGGGGCATCAACAAAACCTCTACCCTGGACTTCTGGAAGGTTGACTGACCTATTCAGGAGACTTATTTGGAAAGCCCCTTGGGAAGAAGTCCTTATAAACTGTATTGTTTTCTCTGTGGCCAGGTTTTGGTAGCAGCAGGGGGGCTGAGGGGGAGGCTTCTTCGAGAAGCTGCTGGAAGTTTCCCCATGTCCAGCAGAGCCAATGCCAGCCGGCTCCAGGCTGGGCCCGCTGCTGACCAAGGCCAGGCCAATCAGCAGTTGAAGGAATGCCTCAGTGACAACATATTTAGGAAGGGAAGGAAAAAAAAAAGGGGTTAGATGAAGATGGCTGCCGGAGAGGAGCAGAGTGAGAACTTGTGAACAACAACGCAGACACCAAGGCCAGTGGAGAAGAAGGGGGAGGAGATGCTCCTGGCGCCAGAGCTGAGATCCAGGTGCAGCCCATGGCGAAGCAGGCTGTCCCCCTGCAGCCCACGGAGGACCACAGGACTGACCTTATGACTCTCTACAACTACTGAAAGCAGTTTTTGCTAGGTCCAGGGGGGTCTCTTCTGTCAGGCAACTAGTGACAGGATGAGAGGACCTAGTCTCCAGGGGAGGTTTCAGTTGGACGTTAAGATGAAATTCTTTACAGAAAGGGCAATTAGCTATTGGAATGGACTGCCCAAGGAGGTGATGAAGTCACTGTCCCTGGAACTGTTTAAGGAAAGACTGGATGTGACACTTAGTGCCACACTCTGACTGACATGGTGCTCTTTGGTCGTAGATTGGAGTTGATGATCTCCAAAGTCTTTTCCAATCTAATTGATTCAGTGATTCTGTGATACAGGCACATAAAAATGAGATGTCTACTGAATTTAGTTTTTCCATATATGGATATCCCTAATTAATAATCCAAAATTATTCTTTATCCAAACAAAATGCAAACAATACAGTACTCTATATGCTTATGACAACCTAAGCCAATGACTGACTTAAAAGTAGAACACCTTACAGCAGACTACATATTCTTTGCTCACACCCATAATGCTAGTACATAAAGGAGGGAAAAAAAAGAGAAGAGGGAAGGGGGAAATTATATACAAGAGGATAATCTTAACAATCAAAGCACAAGGGAATTGCCTTTACTGCAACAACCAAAAAAAGTAGAGAAATTGAATCCAAAAGCACTGTATTGTAGCCAGAGGTGTCAGAAGTAATATCATTTGACTCAAGCTTGACAGTGTAGTGCAGTAGTAACTCTCTTCTAAACTTAGTGCCTTTGCACATTTCTCAGTGCAATCCTATTCTTCTGTTCTATTATTGAAGTGGCATGTGCATTGGTATGTCTCTTTCTCTTTAGTTTCTTTTATAGTTATGATGAGTGTGTAATGTATTTTTCTCACTGTTCCCCCTGTAATGATCCCTGTCTACCACCAAGTTCACAGTGTAAACGAGATGTGACATTACTGCAATGCAGCCATGTTTAAATTGAAATATAGGAACAACAACACACTTCAGCCCTCTGCTTTACAGTACTGAAGAGTTATGCACGCAATAGCCACTGTTTACTATTTTCATATGAAAAAAACAAATGGTTGAATGGAAATGTTATTTAATAAAAGCCTTTACAGGTGATAATCAGCTGATGAATCATAGTCGTGGCCTTTGCAAAATACTTTAAAATAAAGCTGCATTTGTCGTAAAGCAGATCATCATTTTGCTGTCTTATTGAATAGGTAAATGTGATCTCTACAAGCTTTCTCTTATTCCATTTTAACTTTCTGTGAAAAATAAAGGTTTATGTGAATTTTTTAAAAAATAATATAGAAAAAAATGTGCCAAAAAGCAGCTAAATATTTGATCTTTCTCTACATTTACAAAAGAGAGAGAAAAGATGGTTGTTATAGTATAAGTAAGGATCCTATCAGTTTGTTAGGAGAAATTTCATGTCAGAACTACTCTATATTTTAGATCAATGCATACGGAGCACAGTGAAGCTAGAAAACTAAGCACTGCTAGGGAATAAAAGTATGGAATGCCGCAGTAGACCCTGCCTCACCACAACTCTTTTAATATGAAGAACAAGACCAGACGAGTGTAAATGGATAGGTATCATGGCCCACACTGACTGCTTTTAAAGGAACTTCTGTCTAGTTCAACTGAATATGAATTGTCTGTTTACTTCCTTGCTCACATTTATGGGGTAATTCTGGTTCTGTTCTTAAATGAATTATTTGGGGCAGAGAATGAAGAAATCTTTCATTTCCCTTTCTCCACAAAGGAACAAATACTCTTTTTGCTCTACGTAACCCCTCCACAAAACTAAAACCAAAACCCAATCAAAAAACCCCACCTACGCAACCTTTTAGTACATAAACAAACTAAAATGAAGCTTAATATTCTGGAAAACTGAGACAGAGGCTAACAAGCGGTCAACTGTGCCCATCCACTCACTACTCTACATATGTGTACTGCTTTTCTTCATTACACTTTGAATCCCACCATCTTCAAATTTCCCCCTCACCCCAAAAAAAAGTCTGCTCTAGACTGAAACCAAAAGTAGTAGATATCAGAATAACCTTCAGATATTTAGATGATATACCAAGTTCTTTGCCTTTTTCAATGGACAGTGAGAAATCATGTTTAAGTAATTTGGAGGCAATGCCTTGTATAAATGTTACAGTGCTTTTCTTCCTTCCCACCAGATATTTCCGGCTTTTGCTATAGAAGATTTTGCAAAGTTTTTTGCAAAGTTAATTCTAAAACCCATTAACACTTATTTGCTCCTAGTTCACATGTAAAAGAAAAGCTATCATATAGTTTTGGGATAAAACAAATATTAAATGAATACACAAGTCATGATAAGCAATATAAACAATAGTAAGAAATGTTTCAGATACTCTAAACTGTTTTAATCAAAGTTAGAGAGTAGAAACATCTGTGTTCTTCATTACATTAGCCTAAATATTTATAGAGTCCTTTTAGCAAAATGGGTTGGAAAGCATTTGTAGAACCATGTAATATAGTCTTATGGGCAGATCCTGAAACAATTGCAGGTAAATCTTTTCCAACAAATGTTATCTAATCTGTTCTTTAACAGGTCTAGTAGTGGACATTCTGCAGCCTCCTCAGGTTGTCTATTCTAACACTTGTCTCTCACTATCTTCTTGTGTTTCACACCCAACTTCTAACTTTCATTTCTCCCATTGCATTTTAATACCTCACTTCTCTTATGCTCAATGAACATTAAGAATTTTTCTTTCTACTTCATTGTTATTTTATTGTAACTGAAGATAGTTCCATAAACTATCTCTGTTTCTCAGTCCGAAGTATAAAAGTTCCTTCTGCCATCTCTTGGAAGGCATTATTCCTATATTTTTCTTGATTCAGGATTCACTTCTTAATTCTTCCCAAGTAATTCACATCTCTTGTGGAACAATGCATAGGTTAGTTGCACAAAAGCTGCTAAACTATACATAGCTGTAGAGTAACACATATATAAACTCTTAATCTGTTTTTAATTGACATTTCTGAATATTCAAATGCCATTACAATACACAGTATACTCTTCCCTTAGTCTTCAGAGTTTGAGCATAGTATCAGTACCTCAATCATTTGACACACTTCAGAAATCAGACAAGAGAGTATAAACTCCTCCTTAGTGGTGTCATTCCATATTTTGGGTCAAAAGCAGACCTCTGGAACTGATCTCCAAAGGAGTTTGAATATTAAAATAAGCATATAGGAATAACTTGATTAAATTATATAGTTGGGTACAGGGAGTGGGAGAAAGCAGTCCTAATGTTGGATGAAATGAGAAAAACATAGTCCCGTTCAGTCTAGAACAGTAATATCTGCTAGCAACAAGCTAGATCATTACTTGTTTGGTGTTTGGTATGAGTTTGTGTACTCTGCCTACAGCTCCAACTTCTGATATACGTATTTGTATTTTTTCACTATTTTTATTTCAATTTCTTACATAGGTAAGTGTTATTTCTATGCTTGTTTGGTTTAATGTTGCTATTGACTTTTTGCACCAATTTTTTTGCATCAATTTTTTTTTATCATCACGAAAAATCTCAAAAATATCAGAAATATATGCCCAAGATAAAAATTTTGGAATTACCTTGTGCCAACTCCCTTGAAAACTAACATAGCTTTGAGAAAAATAGTTTAAGCAGGTCCTTCTACCTTTCACTTCTTACAGTTTCAGGAAGAAGGAATTAAATTTTCCTGTATCATATTTACTATGACTTCACTCATGATGTCTGGATATTCTTTTTAATAAGTCTGCATTTGCACAGATAAGCTAAGTCTTACTCTCCTTAGAGTCTGAAACACTTACCTGATCCTGCTACATTTTTCTTCAACATCAGTTCTTATACAGACTGCTTGTACTTTGTGGATTTCCTGTTGATGGTGTTACATGGTAGATGAGGAAAAAGAACACATGAAAAAGGAGTTTTACTTATCATCTTCATTAACTTTTCTTGCAGCTCTGTAATCTTCTTTTTTATATTTTAACTGTAAAACAATAATGATTTCCTGAAAACTACCATGATCATCATCAGACATTTTTAAAGACCATTTCAGTTACTGGTGCTCTTTCTTTTTGAAGGTAACATGTTATATACAGGCTTTATTTCTTCAGGCAGAATACTTAATAGTTGGACTCCACGGTCTTAAAGATCTTTTCCACCCTAAATGACTTTATGATTCTATGCTTTCCCTAGTTTTTTAGCCATTTCATAAACACATATATATATTTATGCTCACTGGTTGATTCAGGTGTTTCAAGATAATTTTTTTTTCTACTTAAAGAACAAGACTATTTTCAGTAGAAATCAAGCATAATTACATTTTCTATACTTTTCCAAAGAAAAACTCTTGCACTCATATCCTCACTATCAATTCTGCTCTTTCAAATTCCCATAACAGAGGTTAACAAGACAAGCAAAACAGCTCTCAAAGACCTTAAGAACTAATTTTTGGAGGCAAGAAATCTATTCTTCATCTGCTTCCAGGCAGAAGCAGCTACATGCAGTATTTGATTATGAAGGAGGAAGTTACTCAGTGCAAAGATTTCTCATCCTGAATATTCAGACTGACTTAGGCAGAGCAAAGAGTAATTCTGAAGTTGGAGATGAGTTTCATTTTATTCTGTTCTTGACTATTATTCTTATGCTACTAACAAGAGTTGTGGAACTTTTCATCATACTGTATTTTGATTGCAAAAAAGGGTAACTGAGACCATGGAATAAGTTAAACAACTTCCAGCATCAATATTTATTAAAAACACTAATAAGAAATATTATGGTATTATCATAAACTCATTGACCTCTCTCCATTCAAGCTGCTGTTGAAAACTTATCTAAGAGAACAATAAGGAAGTGTTTTAATAAAATTTATTTTTATCATCCAACTGCTTGGCCTGAGCAAGGCACACTTCTGAGAAGATATAAATTGTATTGAACTATCAATTTCAACTCCAATATCCACATAAAGATTCATGTAATAATAGCCTGCATCCTCTTCTGAGGTGACAGAAGTCTGAGGCTTGGTACAAACAGAAGAGATTTGTCTAAGCAGAAGGTCCTACTGGGTCACAACTTAATTTTTAAGTAGCAAGTGTACAGTCCAGATTGACTACATTAGCTATTTCCAAAATTATTGTAATGACAAATGTTCACATCCAAGGAATGTCACTTATTTCTGTCTTAGAAGATCATAGTTGAAAGCAAGAGTCTGCACAAACAAGCCCTTATGTATGTACTTCCTTGATAATCCCACTGACCCTGAGGGGTCTTAGAGTACAAAAAGCCTCTACATGAATAAACTTGCTGCACTTTTGCTCGAGTTTCTAACATAATATCACATATACTGTTAGATAAGCGCTTTTTATAAGTGTCCTTTACTATTTCTCCTTGTCAGCATTGTTGGTCTTTATGGAACCCCTCTGAAAAGGTACATTTAACAGAATATAAGCATATCTGTGATATTTTCCCACTTTATTTTAATCGTCCTGTATCCTGCCATTTTTACACAAAGCTTTTAAATTTCTTGATTGTGCAATGAGAAATCACATTAGATATTTATAATCAGTAACATGAATGTTATTTCACGGGGTCATGAATTTGATATTGTGATTACATCCTCTCTAGAATTCCTAACTGAATGTGTGTAGAAAAGTGATTTCTTGAATTTTTGCATTAACATACACAACCACTTTTCTGCAGAATGTTGTTTCTTTCCTGCTAGACTATACCCGTATATAAAATCTGAGGCCAGAAAACCGAAATAGCAACCTAAAAGGTTAAAGAACCTTCGATCAGGATATTAAAGAATTGTTCATGGATGAACTTTTGTGCTACCAAAGTTTTTTATGTTAAAAGTTAATATACTTAAAGTAATCAATCTCAGCTGCACTAGATCTTCAGCAATTTTGTTTCTATCATCAAACAAGCCTTATGGGGTTTAATATAGTGGTAGTTCATAAAGAGGCAGTTCATATAGGAGCAGCTGTCTCCTCACCTGTTTCCAGCCCCTGTAGAGGCCTGGAGAAATTCTTCAATTTAGCAAGCAAACTTAAGTCATTATTAGAAATGACAGGGGAACCTGATGAAATTGTACTTTCAATTGGAAAACAAAATTGCAATCAGACCAACATGATTTCCTCATGGTCTGACCATGCTAATGCCAAGTCAAGACATGGGCAAATGTATTTAAAAGTCATAATGGAGTAGTACCATGCAATCTCTTTTTACTGGCCCTTATTAATATAAAACTTCAATTTGCATGTAAATGCAGTCAACTTTCATATCATCAAAATACATGAGGCCTGGGGAAAGTAATGAATTGAAGTTTGATGCGGCAATTACTGACGTTTATAAAGAATTTTAAAGAGGTCATTCTAGCCTTGGCTGAGAAAATGAGGAAATCAACGGGGAATATTGTCAATATAGCAACAGTGGGAGTTGGAGTCAGTCCCAGGTGTTAGAAGGCCAGATGATGATTAATAGAGAGGGAGTAAGAAGCCTTTCACCCAGAAGGACTGGGCTGGACCTGAGGCTCAATAACAGAGATCTCATGAAAAGGTTCTTGCTGGGTTCCTACTTTAGCTGCCTCAAAATATGTTCCAGAGGGAATAAAGTAGCAAGTGTTTATGAGCGAAAGCAGAGCTGAAGGTTTAATTGGGCTCTACATCCTTTCAGCTCCCTTCAGTAGCTGATATACAGTTTAACCTTTTTTTCCCCACCTCAGATACTCCAGTGCCACTGGGATTTTAATAAGGCGCTAACTTGATAGCTTGGAAAAACACTGACTTCATTGCTAAATTGAGTTAAACTGCCTTATTTTGTCCTAAGAACAATTTTTAAATCCCTTGATTTATAAACAAAGCAAACAACAACCTAGAAAATATTCTCTTCTTGCTTGAACGTTTTTTAAAATCTGAAAAATGGTATGTGTGGGGTTCCTTTCCTTCTCTGTTCACTCAAAAATTTCAGATGGAGAAGAAACTTAAATGAGTGAAAAAATCAATGCAAAAATGAAGACAGAGCTACTGAGTTTTACTTCTTTAAAAGCATATCCCGCTTTTGTAAGGCAAAATCTGAGTGAACAGACCTGTGGCATCTCATGAGAGGAGGTCAGATCAGGGAGGAACTAGTTTCTGGCAGATAACATTCTAAAGATTGGAGTCTTGTCACCACTGTGCATTTTGGTATAATTTTTTACACTAGCCTGCAATGAATGAAACACGTCTAAGAGTCTGACTTTCTAAACAAGCAGCTCCTCATGAGTAGCAAAGATTATCACCAATTACATACAGAACACAAAACAGTGAAAGGATCAGGCCTCAGGTTCCTCTTGCTATCTCAGACTGATGTGTTTTGCGTGGTGGTAGCCAACTGACTTCAGCATGCTGTGGCTTAGTTTTTCCATCTATAAATAGCAAACTTTAATGTGCTTATCTTCACAGGATTGAGAATGAAGCTTAATTAATAAATGTTTATTAAGTGCTTTGGGATCTTAAAGTGGAAAGTGATTAATGTATTTCTAATTTCTTTGTGGATATTTTGTTTTTGCTGTTGTCATTATGAGCAAGCCATATAGCTGTTAAAATGTTGCTTCTGCACAAATCGAGGTTGTTGGCAAGGATCATAGCAAATAAATAATCAAATCAAAAGTCAATTCATCTGCAGAACAAGATTAACTTGAGTTTTCTTAATTTCTCCTCCTGTTTTCTCCTTTTGTTCTCAAAACTTAATTTTCAGTTACACTGTTTCAAATAAACCTCTAGATTAGTTAAACATTTTAGGTTACATTAATTAAAGTAAGATAAGCAATTACATTCGTGATGTTGCGGATGCTACAATACATTATTTTTTACATAGAGAGAGAATAAGCTTCAGTGAAGTTTAAGAACAAATAATCTGGCCAGCATTTTGAAATGTTATTAAGTATTTTTTTCTTGTCACTTCCAATTTTCATAGGAACATATTTTTGGCTTTGTAGCTCAAATAAACATTTGAAAATGTTCACTGAAATTCTCACAGCAAAGCATCTCTTTCCCTATTACTTTGACAGACTATTCTCCCAAGGGACGGCAAGGTAAATCAATGTTTATATTTCTATAACCCTTGAGACTCCTTGGCCTAAACATTTGTAACTCTCAGTAATCTGGATGATGAGTGATAAAGGGACTGCTGTTATTAGACAAGGAAGGTTGAAAATATTAAATAGGCAACATTTATGGCCTTCTATAGAAGTCTGGTTTCCTAAGCACTTTCCTGATAAATTTACAGGACCTGATATGTAATTGGGGGAGTTATAATTTTTCAGTAGGCCTGAGAGCAAGATTAAATAATGAAAAAAGGAAATAATCAAGAATGTAAGGAAGGTATTAGATTTATTCTAAGCTTTACATAAACTTAGGAATAAGGATTTCTTTTCCTGTTCTATGAATTGAGGGTAACTTTACTTATGCAAAAGAATGAGCAATAATTACTAATGAGTTGTATCTGCATTATCTGGCATTTTCTTTAACATTTGACACCATAAACCACAAAGAACACTAAATCTTGGTGAATAAAGCAAGGTAGGTCTTTTCATAAGGACAACAGTTTTATGATCCTACACTGTAGGATAAGTTAAAAAAAACCCTGAAAGTCTGAATTATCAACTCAGATGAATTATAAACAAGACTTGTGGGGGAAAAAAAGTTCAGAAAATCCTGAAAAATTCTCATTTCCTTTAGCTGGGAAAATACTTCTGGAATATAATAGAAATTAGGGGGAAACTGTAAACCTTACGGTATATATAAGCATAATTATGTTATTTAAGTAATAGTATAAGAAAAATATCAGATATCTATGTACTACTTTTGGGCAATATTTCATGCAAAAGGACTCATTGGCAGATCACAAGTTTCTGTGGATTAAAAAGAGTCCAAAAATTTTTATCTAGCAAATATAGGAAATATCATATAGAGACTTATTTGAATAAAGCACTGAGGAAAGCACTAAGGAGAGCACTGAGAAAGCAGTGACATTTTGACACAAGTACTGATTCCACTTTGGAAGAAAAATTACAATAAATCTGTGGGCAAGGTTAACATGAAACCCTCAGCACCATTTCATCTTACAAAACTGCTCTCAATATCCTCACTAAATGCTAAACTATGCACCATCAGAGAGATGTGGGTTGTTGTATCCTCAGGATGAAAATGCTCCATGTCAGAGATCCCATTTCCCAACATGACCCCATGACTGGTGAGCCCTGCTACCAGTTCTGGGAAAGCATGTCCCCATTTTCAGTTTTGAATGGGTCCCTGAGCACCAGAAACACAAGAGCCTTGAAGCTATAAAGAGCTAGAATGAAACACAGTAGGAACAAACTACTGAGAAGAAGCAGACCAAGAGTTCTCATCATTATTGATCAGATTATTTATTCATTAATAAATTATATAGTCAATAGATAGGAACCAAGCTAAATCCAGTTAACAGGAACCACAAACTTATGCATGAGTTTACTCACTATTCCAACCTTTATAAATGTTCTCATTATAATCTGCCTGATTAGAGCATGATTTGTTGTGACTAAACTTCCCGGCTTACTATGGTTCTTTTTTTTATGGAAGAATTGAAGAGTGCTCATTCCCTCACCATCTTTAAATCACAAAAGACTTAAGATGCCTGAACATCTGTCTATCTATTCAGATTGCAGTGAACCTAAGCACAAAAAGAAAATCCCTCCAGAACATAAAATGAACATCAAAGGAAATTTGGCTCTGTTCAGTCGTCTTGGGACTTATTTTGACTTTAGGAGTTATTCAGTGCTTGAATCCTTCCCTGAGCTCAGATAGCTGTGTTATAGGGGAAGGGTAGCGTTTTATGGGGGGTCTGAGGGGTTTCAGGTCTCGGGGGTTTCGGGGGAAGGGGAGAGGGAAGGGTGCTAGGGAAGGTGTCTGGATTTGCTGCCCTGTTTAAAACCAGGGTTTTTTAAAAATATGGAGGAAAGGACCAAGATCGCAGTGTGTGCGGAACAGCAGGACTCTTCCCCGTTCCGCCGGAGAGACAGGAACGGAGCCGAGAGCTTCTGCTGTGTCTCCATTTTTTTTTCTCGGTGAAGCCAACAGTTGTGCGGGGGCAGCTCCAGGGCGGTGGCACAGCGGGCTCCTGTGGCCCCCCTCCCGGCCCTGTGAGGGCGCGGAGCGGTGCCCGGTCCTGCCTGACGCCGCTTTGCTGGCGATTGCAGCTCCCGATGGCAGCAGCAGGCAGAACGGGGTGGCGGGCAGAACCGCGCTGTAACTGCCGCTGCTGGACCCTGGTGCGTCCATGGGCGGCAGTGGGGATGCAGCCGCCTGGCAGGGTGGCACAGGCAGTGTGGTCTTGGCGGCGGCAGCTCCCAGCCTGCAGGCAGAGACACGCTGCCAATGCTGGCACTGGACCCCAGCACGGCCACGGTCAGTGGCGTGGGTGCAGCGTTGGCTGATCCCGCCCGATCCAGCTCCATGCCTCGTGGAGCACACAGAGCCGCACAGCGCCCACAGGGAGTGGCAGCCAGCGCTGCTGGCCCATGGGGGCCCCGTTACCTGTGATGCGGTCCTGGTGGTGCTGGCGGCGGTGGCTCCCTGGGCCATGGGTAGCTCCTGCGGTCCCGCTGGCTCTGCGGACTCCTCTTGGGGGTTCCCGCAGATGGCGAGTGCCCCACAGCCAGTGGCTAATGGCACCTCCGTGTCCCGGCCACGTGGCATTTCGGCGGGAACCGCCATTTTGCTCAGAGCGCCAGATCCCAAAGAAAGGCGGAGGCCAAGCGCCACCAGCCAACCAGAAGACAGCCTGGCCGGGAAGAAGACGTCAGGTTCCTGCGAGACTTCGAGGGCATAAAAGCCGTGGCCGCGGAAGTCCTGCCCCTCTTCTCGGCTGTCTCTTGGGCTGGGTGGGCCCTGGGTGGGCCGTGGCTCCCTCTCTCCCAGCTCCCGGACCGTTCGGCTGGCCTCCCTCCACTTCCACCAGCCCGGGCAGCAGCGCGGCACCATCGAGCTCCAGTGGTGGCACCTGGAGACAACCCAGCCTAACCACAAGTGCTAGTTTTCCTGTGGGTGTCCCTGGAAGGTCGGTCCTTTTCACCATTTTGAATTTTTCGGGGACTTCAAGAGCCAGGAGTGTACCATCAGATAGAGAGAGGCAACTTCCCTTTTTCTTCCTCTGCTTTTCTCAGCCAGCCACCTGGCCTTTGAGAAACAGTTTGGGTTTTTTTGTTTTCTTTGTGTGACAACTGTCGGGTTTTTTATTTGTGTATTTTGTTTAAGTGTGGAGGTTCCCATAAGGTTTTCCTGATCGAGCCCCTAGACAACAAACTGTTACCTGCTGCTGTATCTCTTCAGTTTTCCGTCATCATTATTGTGCACGCCCCCTTGGTGGTAAACCACCACAAGCTGTGACTTTAGAAAATAGTGATTGAAAACTTTGAGAAACCAAAAGAATTAATCTATAGTGGGAAACTGCTTATTTCAAATGCTAACACTTGTGCTACATGTAGCTGGTCTCCTGTAGTCCAGCAGGACAAAAGCTCAAAAATAGCTCATATACTTGGGAGTAATGTATACAATCATATCTCCAAATTCCTAGGGATAGGCATGTGCGCACTGGAATGATCACAGGATGAAGAAGGAAAGCACAAAGAAGTACATTTCAGACACACCAATAGATGATATGGATGTCTTGGGTCATATGCAGCTTATCATAATCAGTCATCCTGAGTGCAATCACAAGAAAAAAAATCCCTGCTGAAAGGCACTTGAAGGAAGAATTTTGTTATACATTAAAAACAAACAAATAACAACAAAAACAACCAAACATGTGGGCAGCTGTATTGGGATCCCACAGTTAATAATTTAATAATGCCACACAAACAATCCAAAACCAAACAAAGATTAAAAAAACTCAACACCTATATTCTTATAGAAGAAAGATGACAAGACTGTTCCTAAGCAGGCTTCTGAACCTAAAGCATACTCTATCTTATCCTTTTAAAAATTTATCAATTATTTCATTACTAATTCCCAAAATAATGCCTTTCATCTTCACATCTGACAAACATTCAAACACAAGAAATTTCCTTTGGATCCTGTTGTACACTGATATTCTGCTTCTCAAACACTCACACAGATTATCATCTAAACTCACTACATCCAGAACCTCTCACCCAGACTTCCCTTAGAAAATCTTCCTTCTCAGTTCTCCTCTACTCAACTGTTTTACTCCAGATCGCCTAGTTAACTTGCCCTCAAGTTTCTTTGCTTCTCCACTTGATTTCATATATGTGTCATTCTGACCCTCTTCTCCACCTTTCCAAACACGTATTTTTCTTACTCTGTATTTCATAACTTCTTTCAATTATACATTTAAATAGATGTTTCACATCCTATTAGGCTCTTCTAGCCCTTTTTTCTTCCTAGCCAGTCTGCTTTCCCAGTGTAGTGGGTTGAAAAGGGA